>QGSO01000210.1:605783-788985 GCA_011037825.1 Carya cathayensis | reverse complement strand
CCCCCCCCCCCCCCCCCCAAACAAATGCAAATGTTGTATCAACATCTGACATAAAGAACTTATACTAGTAATAACTTTAGCGGCATATATATAACACGAATATTATTTGTTTTGTCATTATCTGGACATTTGATATTATGCTAATTACATGGAAAATGCCTATAACATATTTTCCATATTTTTTTCTACACATAAAACAGAATATTGTCTACATAACCAAATAATTTAAGGTATTTCAATTACTCCACGATGAGTGTTTAGATCAAAATCTAAGTAGTGCTTGAGAGGCGTTGATGTTTGTCTGACAATAAAGTTTTTGAAGGTGGGAAAAAACATAACCACATATTCATGTATCATTTAATTTATACTAGCTGTCACTATCCTATCAACCATTCGATCCACATCACACATTTCTAACTGGTTTTGCTTCTTTTTATTTTCCTATTTTGGGCATGTCAGTCATATAATTACATATTTTTGTTAAAATATTCATCGTTCTTTCACCCTCTACCTAGCACCTCCACCTATATGCTTATGGACTTGGCATTTGTGTTGTGTTTTATCCCGAGTGAATCTTGGATAAGCTACTAGCTAGCTATCTATGAAAACTTCTTTGCTTCTATATTGTTAATGTCATGAATTTCACCTGCATTTATATCAATTTCAAATTTAAGATATAGTGGATGTTCTTGTAGCCATGTTTTACCTATAACTATAATCATTTGACCAAGTCTGGTTACAACACTTGAAGCATGGTGATGCATCATGTATTGGGGTGGGTCCTGCAGTAGTCTAGCACTGCATTTCAACTATGTTTGTTGATCAACCATATCACATTCCTCCACTTATTCCACTATCCAATATGTTTTTAACTCTCTAATCCACAATACGTATGCTAATTGTGTTGTGAATCATATTAACTTCTATTGCTAAAAATATAACTTGGGATTTTTTTTTTTTACCAAGGTTTAAATGGATAAAGCCTGGATGCATATTGAAGATAGATTGCGGTCCAATGAATATGCTGAAGGAGTAAATCAATTCTTGAGCATGGCTCAAGCCAATGCTACTACTAGTGATTCAATTAGGTGTCCTTGTAGAAGATGCCATAATAATTTTTTCCACCCGATTAGTGATGTGAAGGATCATCTTTTCTTGAGGGGGATTGATACAAATTATACTCAATGGATATTCCATGGAGAAGATGATCCTTTCATTGCCAGCCGTTCTTCTGATTATGATGAACGACCTGATTTCAATGACTACATTGATGACGTCGATGAGATGTTAGATGACATCTATATGGGGTCCTTCATGGATAGTATAGCTGGTTTAAATGTTCGTTCACCTGAAGGTGACAATGTACAACCCAACATTGACATTCCAATACACCAAACCTTTGAGCAATGTTTAGAGCATGCACGACGTTCGCTCTACCCATCATGTACCAACTTCTCGAAGCTATCATTTATGGTGAAGTTGCTCCACATCAAGACAGTTGGGGGTTGGAATGTCAAGTCTTTTAACATGTTGCTAAAGATTTTGAAATTCGCTTACCCGAATGCCCTCTTGCCTGAAGACTATAACAATGCGCATCACTTAGAACGTCGGTTGGGATTTAGTTACAGCAAGATTCATGTATACCCAAATGATTGTGTCTTTTTTTGTAAAGATAATGAAGACAAAGAGTGCCCCAAGTGCAATGCATCTAGGTGGGTCTCAAGGATTGGTAAACACTGGGTACCTTAGAAAGTGATGCGTTATTTTCATTGGCATAAAGAAGACACACAAGCCATGCATTGGCATAAAAAAGAACGTATCGATGATCTGAGTTGTATGATGCATCTAGCTGATTCTAGGGTTTGGAAAGATTTTGATGACAAACATGATTGGTTGGCCAAAGATTCTTGTAATGTGCGGCTTGGACTTGCAAATGATGGGTTCAACCCATTTAATAACATGAGCAAATCCTACAGCATATGGCCAGTAAAACTTCAGCCTTACAACTTGCCCACTTGGTCTTACATGAAAAATCCATACTTTATGCTAACCTATCTAATACTTGGTCCTAGATCACCAAGAAATGATATCGATGTCTTCCTACGTCCTTTAGTTGATGAATTGAAAGAATTATGGAAGGTTAGTTTTGAGACATATGATGCAATCAATTCATCCACTTTTCGATAACATGTAGCATTGTTCTTGACTATCAATGACTTCCCAGCATATGGAAACCTTTCTGGGTGGAGCACGAAGGGAAAGTTGGCATGCCCTGCATGTAATGCAGAAACCGATTCCATGTGGTTGGTGTGTGGGTGTAAACATTGTTATATGAGTTATCGTCGATGGTTAGGCGCGGACCACCATTAGAGAATGAAAAAGCATGCTTTTGACAATAAAGAAGAACATCAGCTTCAACCAGCAAATATGACATCACAAGCTAAACTTGAACAACTAAGCTGGGTTTCCAACGTGCAATTCAGAAAATGTTTATGGAAGAGGAAACAGACGCCGCATGAATTAAATTGGACAAGAAAGAGTATCATTTTTTATATTTTGTACTGGGCAAACTTGGAGTTGTGGCATAACCTAGACGTAATGCATATTGAGAAAAACATATGCAATAGTGTATTGGGAACATTGCTGAGTACTGATGGAAAGAGTAAGGACACTGAAAATGCACATGGAGATTTGGAAGTTCTCGGATTGAGGAAGGAATTAAATTTACATAATGATGGTGACCGTTGCCAGATGAGTCTTGCATGTTACACCCTAAACTGTATTGAGATAATATCTTTTTGTGAGTGGTTGTCACAAGTTACATTTCCGAATGGTTTTGTCTTAAACATCAGTAGGTGTGTGAACATTAGCAAAGGCAAAATTGTAGGAATGAAAAGTCATGATTGCCATATTTTCTTGCAACGGTTGCTTCCAGTCATGATTGGGGGTTACCTATGGCCCGACATCTGGCTAGCTTTGACTGAGTTAAGTACATTTTTCATAGAACTGTGTGCACAAACATTAACTTTCGAATCGTTGTGGTGGCTTCAGGTAGATATTTCTATCATCCTCTGGAAGATATTCCCACCTACATTTTTTGATATAATGGTGCACCTCACAATTCACTTACCAGATGAGGCATTACTTGCAGGACCAGTGCAATACAGGTGGATGTATCATTTTGAGAGGTATCTAGGAAATTTCAAGCATTATGTCCTGAACAAAGTGGGCGAAGGTTCAATTACTGCTTGACATTTTGCTCAATGGATCTACATGACATTGAGACTAGGTATTTCCTGTGTTGAAAGAAACTCAAACATTCCAGAACAACATAATGTAGAGTATTTCTTAGGGTTCTTACAAAAGGTGCATCCGCTAGGGGCAGCCAATACATACTCACATGCTAATGAAAAAACTATTTGCAAGGGCCCATTGGTATGTCTTGAATAATTGTGACAAGATCGAGCATTACCTTGAGTAAGTAGTTACTCTTTAGAGTTACTGAACTACAAATCCAATTTATTGCTCACCATATAACATAACACTTTGTTTTGTAGTGAGCATTAGAACATGATCAAAAGG
The DNA here is from genome assembly GCA_011037825.1 of Carya cathayensis. NCBI lineage: Eukaryota > Viridiplantae > Streptophyta > Magnoliopsida > Fagales > Juglandaceae > Carya > Carya cathayensis. Next base: position 785,403 of record QGSO01000210.1, on the reverse strand, counting down.
GAAGGCACAACTAACATTGCGTGTAGGCACCAAGCTAAATTTCCCAGGTGGTTCAGGAAACATGTTAAGCATTTTTATTATTATTGATGATCATTATTTTTGATTGCATAGACATTCAATGTGAAGGTAAGGTTGGTGTGCTTCGTATTCAAAATCCAAAGTTACTGGTGCATCTCCAAGTTTATATTTCATGTTTCCTAACTGTAGTTGTTATTGTCTTAACTATTAGATTCAAGAGATGCATATGATGAATCCATCCAGTGTTGCCGATATATGCACTCGTGTGTGGTCCCAAGAAGTGGGTTGCATTGTACACTGGGTGTATAGGAATAGAATCAGGTTTCATTGCATGGATCGTGAACACAATTTTCAAACGCAAAATAGCGGACTAGTTGTCAGTGGAGAGCATCAATCAAAGCCCATGGATTTCTATGGGATGTTGAATGATATTTGAGAATTACGCTATATGGGTTGGCGTAAGGTGTATATGTTTCAATATGATTGGTGTGATGTTGGTGATAGGAGAAGACGGATATGTGTTGGAGACCATCTAACGAGTGCAAATACCATGAGAACATGGTACAAAGATGAGCCTTTTGCACTTGCATGCCAAGCTTAGTAGGTGTTTTACTTAAAGGAAATTAGCGTGGTGGGTAATTGGTATGTGGTTCATAAGATAACTAATAGGAATGTATACAACATTCCTCTAGTTCAGTTGGTTGAGTGTGAGGATGATGATGCGAATTCTAACGAGTGTGAGGCTTACCAGGAAGATGAAACTAATGATAAGAACGTGTCATCTGCCCAATACAGTGACCCAGACATGTTGCATCTATTGAATAGGGTAGATGAAGAACCTTTGTTGGTTGACCATTTGACCATAGCAGACCATCAACTATCTGATCTACCTGATCATGCGGCCTTACTGGAGAATGATGGCTATGATGATAAGTTCGGAGTTGATAATGCAGATGCCAATAGTGACAGCAACGAGGAAGACCATGTTGATATTGACGATGATGCTACCTTAAAGTCAAGTGATGGTATGGGCTAGCGTAATCAATTAGAACACTGGGTTTGTTGACATGTTTTATTAATGTATACACCTTAGAACATGGTGGTAGCTAGTACAATGGCATTGTGCTATGTTGATTATGTTTTTTGTTAGTTAACCAACAAAAAATCAACCGCAACTTCACTTTTGACTTTTGCACATTAGATCTATTTTTTTAATGAGCCGTTTGCCTTAGAAAATGATGTGTTACATTAAACATATTATGGTTACTCATAATGGAAGGAATTCTTGTTGTGGTAGCCTTACTAATGAAGTTAAATAAATGGTATTTTTTTAATTTTTTGTAGAACATGCATTCTAGATATTTCAATGTCTATTGCTTTCTAACTCATAGACACTTCCTATTTTGCAAATCACAATGGTACAGTCCATTTTTATATTTTTTTATATTTTAAGATTCAAATACTTGAGAAGCACATCTATTGCGGTACTCGCCATTTGATGAAATGCAATCAAGGTAGTATTTTTGGTCAGGCATAAACATATACATGACATATGTCTGTTGTACTACATATAATATATGTAGACATCACACAAAGATCTGAAAATAATGTTTTGACATTTGTTTTCATGGCGTATATGTAGATGATCGCGGTTGTGCTAGTTGAAATCAACATTTATCATTATTTATGCTGGAGTTGCATTCTAGGCTTAATTTACAGGGTGTGAATGCCAACAACCAATTAATACCTTAGAACACCTTTAATCCTATATCTTATTAAGTAATCGTAGACGTTATGTGGTGGTAGATAGCTAGTATAGGAGCCAGTCTCATTTCTATCCACTAACATAATTCATTTCCTTTACAATTTGAATTGATTCTCATATAATTAAGATGGTTTGACAAGTTGAAAGGAATTCAAATAATCCTAAACCGTCCTCCGACGACATTAGGTTATTACCTCTCCCTCTACATGCATGCATCCTATGAACACTAATATTTAAAGGGCGATACTTGAAGTCTGTTGAACATCCACATCAATATTAAAAGGAAAGGACCCAATGCTGGGGCAATAGATATTTATTATCAAGAAAATAAACTCAATCCAAGTACATGGGCTAATTTTTACAGCTTCCTAATTATATTATGCTTACTTGATAGGGTTACGTCTAGTATAAGGGCTTAATATAGCTTAACTTAAACAAAAGGCCCCACTGCTTGCACATAAGATTTGTGGCAAAGGTATTGAGTTTGTTGTTGTCGTCTTCAATATAAAACCAATATGGTTTTTGACTTGTATTTAGTGCAATTTGACTGCAAGTGTTTAAGTAATATGACAAAACCACCAGTCAAATATATTGTAAAAAATGCCTATAGTGAGAAGGTCTTCAACCGAATATGCAAATTAATACATACTCTACAGCTCAAAATTCAAAATTTATAATGTAACTAATATAGTGAGTTTGCTTATCATATCCACATGTTTCTAATAATAATTTGCAAATCATATATACTCTACACATGATGGTGGCTTTGGCTCTGGTTGAGGACTTTCTACTTTATTTTGCCAGCAAACAAATTTTGGGCATTTACTAAGATGTTGTATGATAATTCAATAACATTGCAAACTTATGGTACACATATATCAAAATATTGACAAGTGTTAACAATTGTTAATGATATATACAAAATGAGTGGAAAAAAAAAACAAAATAGGATATGTGGATGTTTATAAGTGTTAAGACAATGTCCATGAGATTAAATAAAATCATTCGGATAATTCCATAATGATGAGAAGGCCTTCAAACGAATGTGTCATTTAATACATGCATTATCGATTCAAAAGTCAAAATTACTTCCTAACTAATAAAGTCTTGTTGCTGTTTAATATCCACATGTTTCTAATAATAAATTGCAAATGACTTTATACTCTCCACATGATGGCCGAGGACTTTCTATTATTATCTCCCAGCACATGAATATTGGTCCTTGGACTATCGACGTTGTATGAGAATTCAAACACAAGGGAAAATTCTGGTCCACATATATGTAAATATTGACAAGTGTTAACAATTGTGGCAATGATATATACAAAATGAGAGGAAAAAACAAAATAGGATATGTGGATGTTTATAAGTATTAAGAAAGTGTCCAGGAGATGAATTCCTACCTGTGACGCCCCCAAATCCCCACGTACCAACACGGGGAATTCAAGACGTCCGGATGGTGACAACCCGAGTCACCATCCTATCGACGAGTGCCAAGTGTGTGCAAGCGACGCATGTGCACAAGGAAATACGCAGCGGATAGCAAAGTCATAAAATTTAGTACCAGAATTTTTTCTTAAATAAAATACAAAGCGGTTCAAAGGTACATAATAAAATATTACAAGACATAAATATTATTTTAAAGCCAACTACAAAACATAAACTCCAACTCAAAACTCCGGCGGAGCCGCATCCTCGGGCTCAGCCTCCTCCTCCTCCTCGAACTCTGCACAAAAAATCTACGGTACCAAAAATGATGCCGCAGGTAAGTAAAATCCAAACATCACTAGATAAAAGCATATTAAACTCAAACAATATGCATAAATAAATGCCAATGCACAAAACTCACAAACCATATTTTTTCCACGCACGCCAAAAACCCATTTGGCTAAAAAACATATCCTTTAAACAAACCTCGCCGTTATCCCCGATAACGACCCACACATACCGTTTAAAACCAAGCCTCGCCATTATCCCAGATAATGGCCCAAACCACCATTTTCCCAGAAAATGGATCACAAGTCCTCAACACATCCTCGCCATTTTCCCAGAAAATGGCCCGTATCCGAAAACCATAAAAACCAACCGATTATGCATGCACCATGATCTCCCCTAGGGATCATCTGCACACTCTGGCTCTGTGCCACACCGCAGGTAACGTTTACGCGTGTGACAAATACAATCAACGATGCCCAGACTCGCGCCTCCGCCTCGCGCGTACCTGGCCAGGCCATCCTCTAGTCCCCGCCACTCTAGGGACCACGGAGTCGACACGACAGCGTTACCGTATCGTGCGATCCGGTCGTCGCCCAGCGACAACCCAGGGGATGTCACTCAGTATTATCCACTCCCGAGTGACCAGAGGAGCTCCACCGAGATAATAACCCATCCCGGCTTGGGCTCGTGATACGCACACTCCCAAAAATCCATTTACGCCAATAAAACAGGATTTTCTCAATTAAAATAAAATACACGTGCATGCACCATGTAAATGTAAATTTCAATGCTCGACAAATACAACCAACCATAGAACAACAATTCAAGCAACTCCGTCCTCCATCCATCCGACCCCCGAACTCCTCGGACTCAGTCCGGAATCAGCAAACCAACCAAATAAATTATTGTAAGAGCAAAATATATTTAAATCTAAAAGTAGAGTTTAGAAAATACTTACAGAGCTATATAGGATTTTTAGAAGGTTCGGCGCGCGGCAAACGATGGGCGGAAAGCAACGTAACAGTGCAAATGCACTGTACCGTGGGTCGCAAAATACCCACTTTTGACCGGGGACAAACCAAGACACCAAATTGATAGGGAATGGTCTAGGGATGTTTATGAAGCTAGTGGAAGTGAGTTTTGGCCGTGGGTGGCGGCGAAAACGCCGGTAGAAGTGAAAAACGAGCAAATCGGAGTTGAGCTCGTGGGAGCTGCTCCGGTGGCCGATCTAGGCCGGAAATGGGTGGGTTAGGTCGGCAAGAGGTAGGGGAAGAAGTGGTGAAAAGATGGTGGCCGGAGGTGGTGCGACGGCGCCGGAAACGGTGACACACCGTGCGGCTTAGATGCGCTTTTCCGGCCAAACGGCCGGCCGGTTGGGGGAGATCTTCGGAGGGGTGGTGCACCGGAGGGAGGGGAAGTTTTCTGGGTGGGTGGTGGAGGCCACGCCGCCGGCAAGTGGCGGTTCTGGGCGGAGGAAATTTTCGGCTACAGTGTAAAAATCTGGGTTGGTGCCGCTACTTTGAGCGGCTCGTGGCGGCTAACGGTGGCTCCGATGACTCTGAAAATTGGAGGGGTTGTAGTCTGCCGTGAGAGGAAGAGAATGGCGGGGGTGGTGTACGACACCTCCACCGGACGGCGGAGATACGGCTGGCCAAAGGTGGCTGCACGGAATAGGAAAAGTGCAGGGGAGAGAGAGAGAAAACGACGCACGGGAGGGAAAGAAACGGGAAAAAGAAAAAGAAAGGAAAGAAAGAAGGAAAAGAAGAAAAGAAAAGGAAAAGAAGGAAAAAGAAAAAGGAGAAAAAGAAAAGAAGGGAAAAAGAAATGAAGTCCAAACTTCACTTCCGGGATCCAGAAACTGATCCGCCGAAAACGATATAAAAACATAAAACGACTAAAATAAATTAAACACTACATCAAATAAATAAATAAACACCAAGAAAATATTTTAAACACATCGTTAAGCTAAAATAAAATAAATAACTAGCAAAAACCAACTGTTAAATTTTTAAAACCAAAAACGAGCTAAAATCAATTAAACAGCAATTTAAATTCAACAGCCAATAAAATCCAATTAAAATCCGATAATTTAAAATAAAAGCACTATAAATTTAATTAAATTAAAACCACTCATTCAGTGAAAATACACGTAAAAGCGGGTCATCACACTACCTCATGTGGATAATTCCATGGGCAAGAAGACACCCAAAATAGGCGGTATGAAGTAAAATGGTATGGGATCAGACAAAAAAAAACTGTCTTGTACCTGCCAACACCTAATTACTCGTACCCCATCTACTTCTGAAAAACAAAGAGAGCCAGTGCAAAATAGACACAACCCATTCAATCCACAGGTAGAGGGGCGACAAGGTGATTCTCTGGAAAGGAGAATCAGAGAAGAAATTCCAGCAAGCTGCTTTCCAGATCAGTGGTTGCAAGTAAGGATATTTCAACAGACCCTGTGGTTTGGTATTCAACTATCTTCTCTCACCCTCTCTGTCTCTCTCTCCCTCATCTGTGATACTGTTATGCTCTGACTCTCTCACCCTGTTCTGCTTTTTTTATTTTTGTTGTCTACTAGATTGATAATTATGTTACTGCATGTCTCAAGTTTTGGCTGCTTTATCGTGATTTTTTTTTTATCTAAATGGCCTGTTAACTTTGTCTGCTATTTAAATATTTTTTCTAACCTAGATTGAGATGCATGTTCTGCATATCTCAAGTATTAGCTGATTATGATTTTTTTTTATGTAAATGGCCTGTTAACTGTGTTTGCTGTTTAAATACTTTTTCTAACCTAAATTGAGATGCATGTTAGTGCATGTCTCAAGTATTGACTACTTTATTGTGATTTTTTATTTATTTATCTAAATGGCATGTTAACTATGTTTGTTGTTTAAATATTTTTTCTAACCTAGATTGAGATGCATGTTACTGCATGTCTCAAGTATTGGCTGCTCTCTTGTGATGTTTATTTTATCTAAATGGCCTGGCTGAGATTATTGATTGTTGTCGTTCAAAATGTTGGTGTAGTTGGGTTAATGAATTCCCTCTGTTTTGTTTTATTTTTTTTCTACATACCCACACATGCATGTTGGGTTTAACATGGCCTAGACTTGTGTTTGAGCATTGACTTCACTTATTTGAATTTGCAAATATGGGTTATGAAGTGAGCAACTTATATTCTGAAATTTAAAAGTGGAACTACATTGTGTTGTTAATGTTTGACCTAAGGGCCGTATGTGCATGTTGATTGATAGCTGAAAAACAATAGCCTTTATCAATGAACTCTAGCTCTAGAAATAAGTTTGTTAGACATGTAGTAGGTAAGCAACACAGTTTCAGCTAGGGGGAGTTTGGTCCGGTTTGGGGAGATTTTGCGGACCAGATCGAACCTATTCGGTCTAGGGCTTTCCCACCCTGGACCAGACCAAACTCCATAAGGACCGGGACGGTCCGGTCTGGTCGGTCCACCCTTGACTTTTTCTTTTTCTTTTTTTAATCCAATGGCATTTTGTTTTATACTTAAGTAATTATATTGTGATAGATTTAATATAAATACATATGGTATACTATTATATTATATGTATAAATTTATAATAGTATTAGCATAGTTAATTTAATATGTAATATGTTCGTATTAAATCACTATTACTACATAGAGTATTAGTAATATAGTATTTAATATAACTACATAGAGTATTAATAAATGTGTGGGGTTTGAAGAGATATAGTAATACTATTATTACATATAGTTATTAGTTATATGTATCTATTATTATATATTACTAATGCATATAACTAAGTTACTAAGTTACTAATATATATATTATATATATTAGTAATACACTAATACTAATACTATTAGTGTGACACCCCAAATTCCGCTTGGGATTGAACGGACATTTGAAGCGTCGAGACATGCAACACAAGGTTACCTGCCCCCGTTCATGACATATAAGATGCAATGTTCCTAACATGCATCTAGCATTATGCAATATTCGCAGCGGATAATTTTTTTTTCTTTAGCAATACTATGCACCAAACTAAAAATATCCCAAATACTTGAAACATATTTCATACATAAAAACATACTAAAAAGCGTGATCACTACACTAGTCCAAAATGGTTGTGATCAAAAGAATACTTGAGATACAACTCCAAAAGTACAAGCATTAACCTAAGTTAAATACTATACCATCATCAACATCGCACCGTAGCCTAGATGACCGTATTCAGATGGTCAGATTCCAATTCTTCTTTGGGTCCTGTAACAAGATCTACCATTCGGGGGGAATGGTAGTTGGGACTACCACAGTGAGATTTGATTACAAATCTCAGTAAGTTAACATAAAACTCACACACAGGTTAAAGATGCATGCATGGCAGTAAAAGCATAAATGCATAAGTAAAGTCGTACATAAGCATAGCATAACTTGACATATAACATGACATAACCATAACTTAAACGTGAACTGAACTTGACTTAACATGACATGAACTTGAGTTTAAAACATAACATGGACTTGAAATGTAGCATGAACGTAAACATGCATAACATAAATATGAACTTGAAAATAACATAAACTTGAACATATCATGACATAAACGTGAACTTGAGACATACTGTAAACGTGAACTTAACATGATGTGAACATGAACTTGGAACATAACTTGATCATGAACATAACATGTACGTGTACATAACAAAACATGAACTTGATCTGAAACTTGACTTATCATGCACTTGATCTGAAACTTGACTTAATACGTACTCCACAGTTGTTGTGGCCCCACGTATTCTACGTGTCACAATTGCTGTGTCTCACGTAGTGTATGCTCCACAGTTGTTGTGGCCCCATACTTCATGCTCCACAGTTGTTGTGGCCCCATGAATACACGTAACATAAAATATAATACGTACTCCACAGTTGTTGTGGCCCCACGTATATACGTAACATTAAATATAATACGTACTCCACAGTTGTTGTGGCCCCACGTATTCACGTAACATAAAATATAATACGTACTCCACAGTTGTTGTGGCCCCACGTATTATACGTAACATAACATGTCTTATCTTTCTTAATGCATGAGATATTAATTAATATCATATACTTTTCTAACATGGCGTATACTTGTAAATGACACAATATGATTTAATCATAACATTTCATGGCATACTTAACATGGCATACTTATAACATACATCATTGTATGATAGAAAAGATTATGTAACAGATAATTATTCATGAGAGATTAAATCATACGTAGCAGATAAACATGTAATGACATAGCATGACATGGCATATACGATAACATACATACATAAATTGTAGTTTCTTACCCATCACACATACACAATAAACTGATAGTAAGTTAGAGGCTAACTTACCTCGATTGTCACGTTCTACGAGAATAAAGTGCGATATACGAGAAACTGTAAAAGGTCATTCTAAAAGTTAGAAATTTAATTACTAACAATTAGAAACATGGAAACAAGTTATCTTAGAGTAAAATTATCATTTTACCCTCTACATGTGGGAAAACGACCATTTTACCCATAACTTAAGGATTTCATATCCTAACTCCAAAAAATTCCAAAATTTACATTCCTCATGTAAATTTTGTTCTAAACTCAAATATCAACTCAGAAAAATTTAAAACAAAACATCACTATGGAAAACACACTATGGCCGAAACATCCATAGGCCATTTCTCTTGATTTTTGTTACAATTCCTTCCAACTTCAAAACTCATGCTTAAACCAAAATTTTACAACAACATCTTCCAATCCTAAGTTTAAAACCATACTTAAAACATCCATTTAGAAAAAGCTAATAATCAACACCAAACTTTTTTGTAAAAAGATCAAAACACTTGAATCACAAGCTTTGTCCTTAAATCAAAACATCTCCAAGAATTCCAAAAAATCAAATCTTACTTCTAACATATTCATAACATCATCCTCAGATAAACCATGCTTTAAATCATCAAACTAAAGTCACCAAAATCACAAAAATAACACTTGAAGTTTTTGATTTTACACTTAGTCCAAAAACAGAAACTTTTTCTTAACTAGCTTTGATAAATCTCTTGATCAATGGCTTAAGAAGGTGAGATCTTTGAAATAAAGTATCACATGGTTTAAAAACGTGTCCTAAAGAATATCCAACCATCAAAATTAAAATCACATGGCTAAAACCCAATAAAACATGGATCTAACCTAAAAACATCAAATCTTAGGCCTAACCGAAATTCTCTTGCATAGAAAAATCATATCTTTGAAACTAATACTAAATATCTCCAAAATAACATCCTAACATGAAAATAAGAGACTTAGGATCATCATATAAAAATATCAAAGCCTTTAGAGTAAGATCAAACCTCGAAATATTCAAACTTTATCCAAATAAAAACTGTTTTGCCACTTCCAGTTTTCATGTTTCTAGATCTAATAAAATCTATCATCAAAATCTTTATTCATGCAACAAAACCTCAATGAAAACTCTTAAACACATTCTAAGAACACTCCATAAAATTTTCGGACCAAGATATATCCATTAGCTTGGTCAAAAACTCCAAAACATAACACACTCTCCAGATTCACGCCCAGAATGACCTTTCCATGGTTAAAAATACTTTTGACCGACCAAATGACCATGGAATGATACGAAAAATACATCTACGGAAACTAGACTCAAAGAGGAACAACTTTTATGAAGGAGTCATCGTGTGAAAATACTTACAAAGGGTCGAAAAACTCCACGCAAAAAGACCCAGAAATCTGCCCGAGAGAGCTCTTTTGGGTTTCTCTCTAAGAACGGGGTGAAGAAATGATTAAAGTGAAACAAGTGTGTCTTGCACGACTCAAGACTTCTGTAGGGGGAATATTTGGACCTTAATGATCATTGAGTGGAGGTGTAGACATGTGACATAATGTAGAGGATAGTGGGGGGCAAAAGACAACCTACAAAGGCTATGAGACATGAGACTTGATGGGGTGGGTTCCTCCATATTATTGAGTGCAACTTGATGCAATGAATGGTCTGCCAAGTGGGGGAGGAAATTTCTCCAAGAAGCTATGCCAAGGTGGCCAAAATTCGTGGGCTTTAGTGGGCCTTAGTGGGCCTCAACCAAGTGGGCTTCAATTTGGGGTTTAAAGGGGGTTTGGTTAGGGTTTGAGATGCTATCAAGCCCAAATTCAATTTTTCTTGGCCCAATCAAATTTCTAAGGTTTAAAATGTTGGATAAAGATGTCATAATAGGAATTTGAGAAATTAATAGCATGTGAAAGTGATTTAATCAAGTGATTAAACACAATACTAGAAATTGGATCAAAAAGGGTTTGAATGCCAACTTTAGGGTTTGGGGAAACCGTTTAGGGATTCGGTTTCAACCAAGTTTTTGGGGTTTCAAAAGGATTCCAACCATTTAGGGTTTTACTAGGGTTGAAACCCTCTTCATCTAACTCAATTTGGTTGATCAGATGAAAAAAAACTGTTTTGCTTAGGTGGCATGATCTCACACATTGATTTCCTTCACAAATCCATCTAATGGTTTCTCTTTGTGCCAAGTATCTAATACTATTCATTATGTGTGGTTAAGATCTTGCCAAGTGTTTAAATAAAACTTCTCTAACCTAATTTGGACATTTCACATTGTGATTTTGAAACCACTGCACTTAGTACGCTTATCGAGGTTACTATTCACTCCGAAAAAGTGCATAATAAACTTAGTACTGAAAAATCCTAAATATTCAACTGAGTCTAGTGGCGTAAACTATAACGTAATCTGACACTTCTAACTACCTCAAACAAATAAAATCACATTTCTGGCACCATAGTGAGTGATAAAACTAATTATGTTGACATACTAGAACTTATGCGATTAGCCGATTCGTAAAAACTTATGGGGTTTTCACGAGATTTCTAATGTCTATAGAAATTCCACCATTGAATTTCTTGCGGGCTGTTACAATTAGTCTATTAGTATATAATAAATTAGTAATATTTATTAACTTATTTATTATAATTAACTGAGGATTTTCTTCATCATCACTGTCTGAGACCTGTGACATAGCTTTAGCCAGATTTTCAAATCTTTCTTGCTAGTAATTGATGTTAATTGAGCCTGAAATCTGCTTCTCTGGACTAGAAGTTCAGGAGCCTTCGTAATTTTTAAAAACATTTTTATAACATGATCATAATTGTATTTTTCCCACCATTTGATAGAAACTTGGCGGGCCAAGAATATAATATTTTTTAGAGAGGGATGAAGTTTAATAACATATTCCCATTTCATGATCCAATTTAATTTTGTTTTAAGGAAGAAAAGAAGAAGTGGTGGACAATATAATAGAGAAGGTGGGTAATCATTTTGTAGTGTAAAAATTTGGAGGCTTTCTTGGAGAGGAATAGGAAGAAGGAGAGATTCAGGTTCGAACTGATCCCACTATAGCGGGAACCCATTTGGGGAAAGTTTTAATTTCCTATAATTGGTTAAAATAAGGAAACCAGGAATGACGCAAATTTTTATTTTGTCTTAAAAATGTTTTTGTCCACGCCTGCTGGTAATCATAATAATCAAAATATGGTAGATCATATGGTTGAGAAAATCTTCTGGTCAAATAGAGGCTTTTTCCCCACTGTTCTAAGGTAAGAACTTGTTTAATAGTGACTTTATGAAAATCAATAGTTGGAGATGCAGGTAGAGAAGGTTGAAATTGAAGAGAACAAGAAATTTCAAAAATAATAATAGTATCTGAGATACCAAAATAAATTCATAAAAATTTTGGGTTTTTGTAATATTTTGTGGAACATAATGCCAGTCTGGTAGTAAAAATGCATCAAGTAATTTTGAGGATCAGTGAGGTGCTGCAGTTCTGATTCAATAGGAAAGACTAGATGCCAATGAGTTTTGAGGATAATAAGAGTTGTAGAGGTCTGAGATAATAGTGGAGGATTGATAATCTGAGAAGAAGTAGAAACAACTTTTGAATATGTGGTTAATTTGAGAGAAGATAATGGTGAGAATGGATTATGGAATGGCCTGATATTTTGTTGTAATGTTCCCAATACCGTGTAAGGTCTTGGAGTGGTAGAAGGACAATGTGAAGAAGGAGATGGTGGCCAGGCATAGGAAGATTTGGACTTTACTCTGAACTTTGAGGGTGACATGATTTTCCCTGTAAGAATTCTTGAGATAGAAAATCAGGAAGAGAATTAGATTCTTCTTTAATATGTTCAATATCAAAATCGAAAACACTTAAAATAACTTGCCATCTGACAAATATTTGTTTAGCAACCAGGTTTTCTACATCTTTAATCAAAACCTCATTGGCTGATTTACAATTTATTCTAAGTAAAAACTTTTGATTCAATAAATCTTCTTGAAATTTGGAAATACATAATACAATAGATAAAATTTATTTTTTAATAGTACTATAATTCTTTTGAGCGGGATTCTAACATCCTGAATGAAATCTAATAATTTGTTCTAAGTTATTTGATAATTTTTGTTTCATAGTTCCTCCATAACCAAGATCAGAAGCATTTGTTTCAATAATTTTAAACGAATGAGGAGATGGAAGTCCTAAGCATGGTACGTTTTTAACAAGAGCTTTTATTTGTTTTATAATACTTGTATGCTTTTCTATCTATGGTGGTGGATTCTTTTTTAATCTTTTTAATAATGGCTTGCATAATGGTCTGAGAGATTGATAAAAATCTACAACATAATTAAGACTTCCTAAAAATCTTTATAATTGTTGGTTATCCTTTATTTCATAAGAAAATTTATTAGCAAATTATATTGCTCTATTAATTGGGATAATAGTTATTTGGTAGATATCATGTCCAAGAAATCTGATTTTGTTCTAAAATAATTTTATTTTTATTGCTGACATAAGTAATCCATTTTGTTTAATAATTTGATCAAAAGTATTTAAATGTTTCCAATGTTGTTCAATGGATGAGGAAAATATTAATACATCATCTATATAAACTATGGAAAAGTGAGTAAATGGGGTAAATATTTCATTCATAATATTTTGAAATTCACTAGGAGCATTCTTTAATCCAAATGACATAACATTTCATTCATAATGTCCAAATGGGATTGTAAATGCAGTTTTATATTTATCTTTTTCAGCAATTTAGATTTGCCAAAATTCACTTTTCATGTCAAATTTTGAAAATATAGTAGATTTATAAAGTCAAGATAATAAATATTTTTTATTAGGAATATGATACCTTATCCATTGTAATACTTTATTTAATGGCTTATAGTTTATGACTAATCTAGGAACACTTCTTTCTAATTCTGCTTGTTTCTGAACATAGAAAGCAGTACAACTCCATGGTGATCTACTTTTTGTAATTAATCCTTTTAATAATAAATCATTAATTTCTGTTTTACAAAATTCTAATAGTTCATTATTCATTTGAATTGGCCTAGCCTTAGTAGGAATATTCTTTTCAGCAAAATCTTTTTCATATGGTAATTCAACTATGTGTTGTTTTCTATTCCAAAAGGCATTAGGTAAATTAGAGCATACTTCATTTTCAACTATAATTTTAAAGTTATTAATGTTTTGAATTAATAATGGATATTTTAATTGTTCTTCAATTCTTTTGTATTTTAGTTCTTGTTTTAGAAAATTTATATGTTTTTCTTTTCTTTTAATCTTATTCTTAGTTAAGAGATTAATTTCTTTAACTAATGAAACTTCTTTTCAAGTATTAATTTCTTTTGAAACTGGGGGAAATAAAAATTTAAATTGAACTTCTTTACCTAATATTTCTGTAGAAATTCCTTTCTCTGTAATAGAGAAGGGATAGAATAAGGCAAGGAAAAGATTTCTTAATATTACTCTAGTATTGATATTTTTTACTAGAATAAATGTTGTTTTAAAGCAAATTCCATTATTGCAAACATGTGCATTTGATAATTTATAATTTATGTTTAATTTTACTTCATTAGCTTGAGATAATGTTTCCTTTATTTTTTCAAAATATTTGGAAGATATTATCTCTTCTTGTATACAGTTTAAATCTGCTCCTGTATCTAATAAGGTAATTGTTGTAAAAAAAAATTCTTTGTTAATAGAAAGGGTTACTTTAACATACCATTTTTGAAAATTTATTTTATTAAGAATATTAACATTGCTGAGTGTGTTTATTTTACTATTCAATAAAATGCTATTTTACTAATAACATTTTCAAAAATGGTATAGTGCTTAGTTTTCTCCTTGTTCTTCTTGTATATAGTACTGAGTGTGTTTATTTTACTATTCAATAAAATGCTAACGTCTGAGGTTTCAATTGAATAGTATAAAAAACTGGTTTAAATAATTCATTGTTTCTAATATAAAAAAGTACTATAAATGGTGTGTCAATACATTTATGTGTTGCCTTTTTGATATTTTTCTTATGTGAAATAAGAGAATGATAGACAAGTGGCTAAATCTGAACCCTTGAAGTTTAATGAAGCAGAGTTGGTTGATCATGTGAGAAACCCGGGACTCGTGAGCTGTATTAGAGAAATATCAAGTGAGTGAGTTGCAGGATTGTGACATGTGTTGGCATCTGTTTAATGATATATACTTGTAGTTATCAAATATGTGTAACCCCAATTCATTTTTCATTCATTTTTGGTTTGTTGTTATCGAGAGGCTTCGAGAGAGAGCTTGAGAGGGCAAAACTAGGGTTTCTTCCTAGGATTTCACTAAGAGAGAAAATTTGTGTGATTTTCTAGTTTGTGAGAGAGGGTTTTGTAAGCTATTTGTTCTGAGACTTCTCTACGAAGGATATTGATCATCAATAAAGTTTTGAGACCATTCCTATCGTGGACGTAGACCATTACAGTCGAAACCACGTAACTCGGTTGTGTGCTTTCTTTACTATCTTTATTTTCTTGCTTTCTTTGATCGCTGTTTTATATTTTGTTATTTTCTTGTTCTATTTTGCGAACTGGTTTATTTCCTTAAACTTGTTGGATCTGTAAGTGCTTTCGGTATCAAACTGTAGTTTTTGAGTTCTGTTTTCAAAGAGGGGACTTAAGAAGTTTTATAACAAAAAGGTTTGAACATGCCACAGATTTCTTACATGGTATATATAAGCTAGTCGGCACATGGGCAGACTGACCGGCCGTGCGTGAATCAAATGTCAACAAATTGAGTTAGCGCGTAGTTCACTTCCTGATGATGTGCGACTATCCTTTTGGCCCTCTATTTTCACCGTTGTACTGATGGTTAGGTGAGTCATGAGACTGTAAATCATCGCAATTTCAACGCACACAGTTTGTTAGTTAGATTTAACTAAATCAATTCAGCTCAGTCTAATTTTAAATTGAGTTTAATATCTAAATACCTAACTTTTAAATTATTAAACTCATCTCAACTCAAAATCTCTTTACACATAGAACCCACAACATTTTTCAACTCAATACCTTTTAATACATAAAATCCACAATTTTTTTCAACTTTCTATAAATATTTCTAAACTCATATTAATATCCAAATATAACTAAACTCATCTTAGATGAGCTCCATATAATGCATTTAACTAACTCAACTCAACTCAATTCAACATTCAAACGCAACTTAAATATAATAGATTTTGTTTTCAAAACACTCATGGATATAAATTTTATTGCTCAACTGTCTAGGCTTGGTTTTGTTACCAAATACCAAACTAGCTTATCTCATCTCATCTAATTATTACAACTTTATCAAATTTCTATATAAAATATAATAAACAATCTAATTTTTTTTATATTCTAAAATGAAATTAATATTAAAAAATTATATTATAACAATACGATTTATTTCACTTTTAACAAAATATCTTATATTATCTTATCTGAACTGTATAACCAAACAAGACTAAGTCTTAGGATCTCTCAATTTATATTTTATGTTTTTTATATATTATTTAATTTATGGACTAGTATTTAAGCATTCAATTGTTTTTTATATATTATTTAATTTATGGACTAGTATTTAAGCATTCAATTGTCGTGCAGGCACGTCCGCGGTAGGCCATTCGACCGCATGCGGTAGTTCAACAACTAATATTGCAAAAATCATATATCGATCGGTGTTTGATCTCTTTTCACAAAGTCAAATAAAAAATTGTCGTGCAGGCACGTCCGCGGTAGGCCATTGGACCGCATGGAGTATTGACTTCTAGCCTTTACAGAAAATTGCATTAACATATAACAGTTCAACAACTAATATTGCAAAAATCATATATCGATCGGTGTTTGATCTCTTTTCACAAAGTCAAATAAAAGTTGGTAAATACAAACTTAATTAATTAATTTAAAATATTCTTTTAAAAATGGGACGGCCGGGTCTTACTGTACTTGTAGTCGAATATGGTATTTCAGCTGCGCGTGCTCGGGCTGCCCATTTTGACTATGCATTCCATTTTTTGTTTTCAGATGATCATGATCAAGACATTCAATTGGATTTTAGTCCTATTTATTTTATTCCATATTGTAGCCATAAAACAACAAAAATTTCATTGTCAACCGGCAACCCAACTTATTATTCCATAAAATATTGTTTCCAAAAATAGAAATACTTAGGTTCGGTTTGGCGCGAATAAATTCTCATCTCAATCTCAAAATTATCATCTCATCATTATAACTTTTTCAAATTTTCATATAAAATATAATAAATAATTTAACTTTTTCTTAATTTTTTCAAATCTCAAAACAATAATAATATTAAAATATAATATTTTAATATTTCATCTTAAAACTCAAAATTTTCACCTCACTACCAAACCGAACCTTGGTAAATGCCACTCTATCGAAAAAAGATATTGATTGTTTTTTTTTACTTAATTTTTAAGTAAGCATTTTAAAATAAGTTTATGAATTTTTTTTTTAAAATGTTTAAATTAAGGGATTTAAAAAATGTTTGAAAAAATAGAAACGAAAAAAAAAAAAATTGCCCTCATCGGAACAAAAATTCAGTAGGGCTCTCGGTGGCCCTAGCACCACCCTAACAATAATACTATCAGATCATCTAAATTTTGCGTGGTTTATTGAAAGGGGTGGAGGAAGCTACTTAGGTTTCACTCTTCATCTTTTATGTTTAAGAATGCTTTTTGTTTTGAATATGTTATATTTTTATTAAACTGCTCGGTACTTGTCCAGTTAAACTCGAATCGAACACGATTCATGAAAATACTTATGTCTATATATTGAATAAATTTCATAGCTATATTTTATAATTTGTATAATAATTAGTTGATTAGATTTAATAATTTCATATACTAGTATGTGGGAACCATTTATGAAATAAATATATGCTATCATATTATGTGTATGTATTAATAATTTATATAGGTATATAATATATCGTTATTATGGATAAATATCAACTAGTTAAATATTAATTATTAATAAATTTTTAAAATCATTACCCAGATGACTAACACAAGAGTGGGTGAATTGAGTTGTATTTAAAAATTAACAATTATAAATCAAACACACAATATAAAATATAAACAAAATACGAAGCAGTAATAAATATAAAGAGTAAGGGTAAGAGAGAAGCAAACTCAGTATGTTAACGAGATTCGACCCCACTGCCTACGTCCTCGCCTCAAACTACCCCTTGAGAATCTCCAAATTTACTATTTAACCTCATTCAGGTGGAGATAAAAACCTTTTACATTTTTGAACAACACTACTACAAAAGACCCATGTAGAACACCCTCTATACTTGCAATCACTTTACACGTGGTGATTCAATAATTCCTTGTGTAGAACACTTTCTACACGCACAAGGGTTAGGGTTATACACACCCTTTTACTGATATAAGAGCTGATAATAGGTAGGTCATTAGAAAACACTCTTCAATGAGTGAAATAAGAACAATACAGCGCAAACTATATCTTTCAAAATGAACAAGGGTTAAAGGCTCAATGCTTAGAGAATAGAGAATGAAAGCTTTGAATGAATTTTGTATGCTCTTGGTGTTGTAAATGTGAAACTCTCAAATGATCTATTTATAGGCATATGAGACTTATTATTCAAATTTAAAAAGATTCATATGTCAAAGACAACATCATTTATTTTTCAAAATTTTCAAATATAATCTTTTTTCTTTTCGCATATGACAAAAGGAGCACATTTTACTTTTCAAATTTTTCAAACAAAATCATCTACTTTTTGCATAAGTCAAAAAGAGCATCAATCACTTTTGAAAATATTCAAATAAAGCATGCACATGTGAAAGATGACAATTAATCATCTTTAATATTTTCAAAATTTTCAAACAAAATCATATACTTTTTGCATAAGTCAAAAAAAGTATCAATTACTTTTAAAAATATTCAAATAAAGCATGTACATGTGAAAGATGACAATCAATCATCTTTTAAAATTTTCAAATATAATTTTCAAAATATTCATATACATGTGGAAAATGCATTTTAATGCTTTATGATAAAATATTAATTTTGAGTCTTAATCCTAATTTCGAATTTTTAGGAGATTTACAAGATTACTCTATGACTTTAATGTGAACTTGTTTCCTTCTTGCTCATGCTTGGTTTCTTGATGTGCTTGACTCCATTGTGTAGACAACTTGACCTTGAGACCCCTTTACTCTTTTAATTCATTTGTTATCATTAAAATCCATGTGTAGATATATAATTACACAAATCTTGAAACCTTGGGTTTAACAAATATCCTATAATTCAAAACAGGTTTTACTTGCTAGTTGTACAAATCTAATATTGGCTTTGTTATTTTTATTTATCTTATTTATTAATTATAAAATCTTATTAAAAAATAAAAAAATAAACAATTCGAGCCAAGCTTGACACGAGTCGTTTATGGGATGAGCTCGTGTTTGAGTTGGGAGTTTAGCTTACCGAATCGAGCTCAAACAAGTAATAAATAAAAATCTCGAGCTCAGGTTAGAGCTCAAGTATTTTGAGTTGAGCCAAGCTCGACAAACAAAAGATTGGCTCGGGTGATTATTTTATTTATGATACTCCCAAATATCGTGATTACTTTATTAAAAATCTTAACAACTAGGGAGAAAAAAGCTAAACATGATTACTCTATTAAAAATCTTAACAAACAACTAGGGTGAGAAAAGCTTAACAATAAGTATCTCTTGTTAGATATAGCGAAACTTCAACTAACAATATTAAATTAGTAAAGAAGAGAAGAGGTTGGACAAACTATCAGTGAGAAGAGAAGAGAGGAGGGTCAAACAATCAGTGAGCAGAGAAGTGAAGGTAATCCTTTCACTTGGTGTAACAGAAGAGAAGATGGTCAAACTATCAGTGAGAGGCTGGACAGGTTCTTGTCGATTTTTAAGTGGCATTCTTTCTACCCAATGCTACTGTACTCCATGGTATTGTGGACTATTCTGATCATGTGCCTATAATTTTGAAGTTGACTGAAGGGGTTCAAAGGTAGGTGGTAAGGAGAAGATTATTTTATTTCGAGGCCATGTGGGTTGAAACTCCTGATTGCTAACAGCTTATTCAAAGGGCTTGGAGGGGACTTAATGGTAGGAGAGAATTGAGCACTATGATGAAAAAGATTCAACATTGTGAACAGAAGCTAACAGTGTGGAATAAGTCAAGTTTTGGACATGTGCAGAGAAGTCTTAATGATGGGCTCTAAGGCGGACCAAGTCTTAAGGATTAATTACAAAATCAAGAGCTAAGAAGAGTAAAGAAGCAATGCAATGATTGGTGCAATCCACTTGGGTCAAGTCTAGCAAAAGCATAATATTCAAGATGGTCTTGAGAGAAGAAGATCCAGTTTTCATCCATGTGATACACTATAGAAGATGCGACTTAGGCTTATTGTTATTGAAGGACATAAACTTATTTATTTCATTAAAAGAGCTTATTTTATTAGTCATAAGAATTAATCTAGAATAATTGGGTTTGGAGAATGTCCAGCCCACACGTCTTATTTTTAATGAACTAGGGTTTTTGGGAAGGCCTTGTGTTTTGGCCAATGGTTTATTTGAAAAGTTGTTATTTTATTTGAAATATGGTTTTAGAAGTTACTGTAGAGCGGCACTATTCACGCTGATGTGAACCCCAATTGACTCGCTTTGAGACCTAACAACAATATTGGAAAAAAAAATCCAAGAAAGCCAAACTAAAGTTAATGTATGGAGAATCTAGACTCGTTGAGAACTCATTACAAGAACCTAGATTATATTAAAATTTAGACCTGTTGAAGAACTCGTCTCAAGAACCCGAATTACAAGGAGGAACGCCACAAAGGTTGTGATTAACCTTTGATAAGTTCAAAAGTTCAATCAAGAATAAGAGTAAACTCAACTCACCATGAAAATTTAATAATGTCTACCCTGCTCAAATGAAGCTACAAGTGGTTTAAATAAACAATCCCTAAAAATCTCAGTGAATAGTATCGCGTGTACTGTAGCATGAACAATATTGCGCTACAATAACTTCTAAAACCATATTTTAAGTAAAATAACAACTTTTCAAATAAGTTTTTGGTCAAAATACAAGGCCTTCCCAAAAACTCTAGTTCATTAGAAACAAGATATGTGGGCTGGACATCACCAAGCCTAATTATTCTAGATTTATTCATTTGACTAATAAAATAAGTCATTTTAATGAAATAAATAAGTCAATGGCCTTCAATAACAATAAGCCCAAGTCGTGTCTTCCATAGCGTATCACATGGATGAAAGCTGGATCTTCTTGTCTCAAGCCCATATTGAATATTGGGCTCTTGCAAGACTCGACCCAAGTGAATTGCACCAATCCTTGCATTGCTTCCTTAGTCTTCTTAGCTCTTGATTTTGTAATTGATCTTTAAGACTTGGTCTGCCTTGGGGCCCATCATTCCCCCTATTCTCAAAAGGATTC
The DNA here is from genome assembly GCA_011037825.1 of Carya cathayensis. Classification (NCBI taxonomy): domain Eukaryota; kingdom Viridiplantae; phylum Streptophyta; class Magnoliopsida; order Fagales; family Juglandaceae; genus Carya; species Carya cathayensis. The sequence continues at coordinate 764,009 of QGSO01000210.1, read as the reverse complement.
TACCTCGAATCTCCACTTGGAGCAAAGGGAAAAAGATAAAAGAACATTGAAAGTAGAGGAAACATGGTAGTTACCTAAGAGATCCACTTGATATGAATTATCATTAATTTTCTCAAGAATGTGAAAAGGTCTATCCAAGCCACTCCTTTCATCAATAAGCAAAAGCACCAATGCTAAATGGGTAAGTGGATTAAAACTATATATAATTTCAAGATGATAATAAAAAATGGTAGTATGCATGGTCCTATTACATGCAAACTCTAACAAGGGCAAATGATACTCCCGCAAACGTTCATGCAACAAGTCAATGAAAAGTAAATGATACTCCCATAAATGTTCATGAATCACATCTAAAGTCTTCCTTACACCAAAATGACAACTCCGATTATATGCAACCTCAATGAATGGCAAATAATATTCCCACAAGCGTTCATACAACACGTCAATGAATGGAAAATGATACGCCCAAAAGTGTTCATGTAACACGTCTAAAATCTTCAGCACACCCAAGTTACCCAACAAACTACCGCCATGTCTATCACACACAAGCAACTCACACATAAAACTAGTAGGCACACAAAGTCTTTTGCCTCTAAACAAGTACTAATCTAGTCTATATAAATGAGAAAACGATGCTTTCTCACGTACTCCATACACACTAGACAAGCCATCATCATTAACAAACGATTTCTTATCATATTCAACCTTCAATAACTTTGCATCTATAATGATGACAAGGACATACCTTCTTGCTAAAGCATCAACTACAAAATTTTCTCTACCTTGTGTGTACTTGATTACATAAGGAAAGGTCTTAATGAATTGCACCTACTTGGCATGCATTCTATTCAATTTACCTTATCATTTCAAGTGCGTCAATGACTCATGTTCTTCAAAGAAAAGTCGAGTAGGGATTGTCGCACCTGGCACAAAATTAATGTATGGCTCTATCTCTATAATAGGTGGCAATCCACTAAACACACCACTAGGTATCATGATCTCATAGCCCTGCAACAAAGAGACAACAATACTAGGCAAAGGTTTGTCAAGTTCGTTAGTAGTGAAATTTGCCTTAGCATAAAAACTCATTTCTCTCTTTGTTTTTCTCTCACTTTCTTCACTTTTGCTTTTCTTTTCACTCTCTTTTTTTCTTGAGGTTTCAGACTCACCCTCATTTCTTTTCTCTCTCATTTTTGGTCTCACTATTTTTTTCTTTGTCAATCTCATTCCCACTCTTTCTTTTTTGCCCAACCTCACTTTTACTCTCTTTTTATCAATCTCATTTTCCCACTTTCTTTGTTGATCAACCTCAGTTTCACTTCCTTTTCTGATTAATCTCACTTTCTCTCATTCCTTTTTGATCAACCTCACTTTCATTATTTCTTTTTTGATCAACCTTACTTTTCAACTTTAGTTGGTCCTCATGGACATGTTTAGTGGTTAAAGGAGCAACCTTGATTGTTTTTCCATCCTTTACAAAGTTGTACAAGTTTTTGACCCCATCATGGATTACCCTCCTATTATACTACCACGGCCTCCTTAACAAAATATGGCATGCATGCATAAGCACTACATCACAAAGCACTTCATCCTTGTACTTCCCAATTGGAAAAAAAAAACTAGCACTTGTTTATTCACCATAACTCTTCACAATCATTCAACCACTACAACTTCTATTATTTATGGTGTTTCAAGGTAGGTAAATTCAATTTCTCAACTAAAGTAGTGCTAACCACATTAGTACAACTCCCTCCATCAATAATCATACTACATACTTTGTTGTTAATGTGGCATCTAGTATGAAAATTGTTCTCTCTCTACTCCGCTATATCTTCCACCTTAACTTGTATATTGAGAGCACATCTGGTAACAAGAGACTTACCATACTCTTCATACTTATACCCATTCTCAATACTACTAGATTCACAACTCCTCCTATCTCTCATACCTTGTAGATTTCTAATAACTGCACCTTGTTGATCCATCCTATCTCTCACTTCCCCCAACACCAAATTTAACCTTTCAAAGTTTTGTTGCATAGACAGCAACAGAAAGAATGAATTGTCTGCCATCCCTTTCAGTGTTGAGTCACTATTATGAGACATTGTAATATGCTGCACAAAAAGAATGTTCACAGTAAAAACTGCACACACTCCCTTACACATCGTAATGGAGGAGTTTCAGAATTACAAATTGAAATAGATGCTTTGCTTGTTGGTCAGAAGCCGCAAAAAGAAGGTTTCTCTTCAACTTTATGGGGAAGTTTAGTTCAAGAAATCAAATCTCTACTTAACAAGCATCCAACATGGAAAGTGCAACACAAAGGGCGGGAAGCAAATGGAGTAGCTCATGCATTGACCCGATTTGCATGGAATCTAAATGATATAGTTCTTTGGTGAGATTCAATCCCAGATTGTATTTCCCAAGCTATTTGGGCAGACTTATCTTTGTGATGTTTGGTTTGCTTATCTGAATAAAGTGCTATTTGTTATTAAAAAAAGAAGAAGTAATGATAATGACTTGGAGATGCTCATGGATTAAAAATTAGTGGTTGAGAAAATATTTTCTCAATGCTATCATTAATTTAAAATTATATCACGTGGCACTACGTAGTAGTGCTGCATCAAGATTAGGGCCATTGTAGCTTATTGTTCATAACTTTTATTATAATTATATTTCAAATAATATATTTTTTTATAAAATAATTTATAAAAATATCATTATTTTATAAAATACTTTAATTTTAAAATATGATTGCGAAAAGTTATGTTTGTGCCGATTGAGTTTTGGGTGCGCCTCAATATTGTTCGTACAAAAGCATGTAAAAACAATGTATTTTCTTGTTTACTGTTCATGTAACAGAACAGAACATACAAAGAGACAATTTAGTTTCTTACTCATTAAAATGTCTAAGGAAAGATCTTTCATCAAATCTGAATATATTCTCCCGCAATCAGATCATTCAGATCAGGTTTTTATGGCTAATTTCGAAGTCTACCAGAGTAGATTTAGACTGTATTTCATCATTTTCACATCTATCTTTTTGCTTTCATTGTTGTTTCCTTTTATTTAGTTAAAAAACAAAAAAAAGTTTGTCTCTTGAACCTTTTTGTCAATAGAGGTTAAGTCATCTCCTCATTTGAAGAGTGAGGTATGAGTCTCTGATAGAAATAGTTTCGTCTCTTAAACGGTTTGTTTGTAGAGAGCTACAATAGTAATTAAGATCATACTACTTACAAATAAATTTTGTGTATTAGTGGAGCTCCAAATGCACCAATTGGCTTGTGATCTGAAAATTTCCTTGTGTGTTCAATGTAATGAGTTAAGTAAGAAAATCACATCATATTTCTCGTTCGAGAAATGCTGGTTGCACACGCTGAAGGGGACACGCCGCGTACACGGGTCCCACGTGGCTATTAATGAAACGGTGCGTAGCACCATTTCTCTTCGGCTCTTTCATCTGTCAAAAAACTCTCTCGAGAAACTTTTACATTTTCACCTTCTAGCTCTTCAAGCTCTCTTTGAGCTTCTTGTTTGTGCATGGCTGCGAGCATATTTTCCTGCGTCTACTTTCTCTCCTAACCCAAACCTCTTACTTTTTCTCCCACCCAATGCTCTTACTTTTTCTCAAATTCTTGGGGCAACAATGGTGATGCATAGTTGTATACGAGCAGAGTGCCAACCCCAAATTCGACCAGTTCGCTTGCTATTATATTCTCCATCTAAATCCAACTGTTAAAAAAAAAAAAAGATGAAAACAACATGAGATGAAGAAAGAAAACAGATTTGTGATCGTGACTCGTTTTCGTGGGTAGGAGAAAAAGCAGAGGTCTGTGGTCGTCTGGGTAGGAGAAAAATCAGAGCTCGTGAGTAGGAGAAAAAGCACGCTTTTGGGACATGGACACCCATTCTCCATGAATTTCTTTAATTTTCTATGCATCCAAACAGGATAGTCTCCCTCTCATTATCCCTTCTTCTACAAACAATCTATGATGAATACTTGCTTATCTTAGGCTCTGCTAATAAATATCATGTTCTTTGAAGTAATATCTTTCACAATGAAGCAATTCCGTGAGAAAGTACAAAATAAATGCAACACTAGGTCCAGAAGCCGCCCAATCTTCCACCATGCAGATCAATATAAAACCAGAGCTTGGGGAAGACGAAGGAACCTTTGTGCTTAAGGAGCATTTTTGTTTGAATGTTGGAAATGGGAAGATTGACAAAGACTGACTATGTAGAAGGCGTAATGGCTTCGTGGGATAGAAACGGCATCATTAACTGCAAATCACTAGGATAGAGAAAGGCTGGTTGCACATGCCGAAGAGAAATGGTGCTGTGCACCGTTTCATTAATGGCCACGTGGGACCCGTGTACGCGGCGTGTCCCCTTCAGCGTGTGCAACCAGCATTTCTCTTCTCGTTCACTTCTGCGTGTAGGAAGAAAATTAAGTAATTGAATGGATAACTTAGGGGCGGATACAATATATATTAAGGACCTGTGGTTTTAGATATGGTCTTAACTAATTACATCTCAACATACAAACACTATTAAAACATAAATAGTTTTTAATTTCAAAATTTCAATTTTTCCATCTAATCATTATCTAATAATCATTATAACTTTTCCAAACTTTTAAACAAAACACAAAAAATAATTCAATTTTTTCAAATCTAAAAAAACATAATATTAAAATATTATATTATAACAATATTTTAACTTGATAATATTTTTATTCAATTTTTTTCTCTCATTTATCTAAGATTGCGGTAAGAAATAGAATGTTTTATAGTAATGCTTTTAATAATAGAGCTTTACTATAAAATTTTATAATTAAAAAGTTGTTTAGTGTTTGGAAAACATGAATTTAATGTGCTTATAAAGTTAGTTATGGTAGTTATTTTTGAAATGTACATAGTTATTGCATGAGCTTTTCCATAAAAGTTTAAAATTGTCGTTTTGGACTTTCAATTTTTTTTTACTAATAAAACACTTGTTATAAATTTACCAAACATATATTTTATTTAAAAAAGTTTTTAAGCTATTAAAAGCACTTTTTAAAATTCCAAGCTCAAACCCAAACACGCAATAACAAATGATAAAAGTTTAAGCAATGAATGTCACCTTTTAGGTTAAAAGATGACGAGACTTTTGAATTATAAAAGAAAAGAAAACCTACCTACACACACAAATATATTTCCAAGTTTAGAGGCCAAAACTCTTGGCTTTAATTATATATATTCATATTTTTGGAATTTTTGGGGTCACATATTTATTTATGCATATATATAAAAATATTATTTCTTAGCTCTTAGAGAACATTGTTTTCGGATTTAATAAAATAATAATTAAGAAACTTTTATTTTTCTTATTTTTGTGGAGATTCAAAGATTTTAGATGGAGTAGTTAGAAGAGCCTTTTCACATTTTAAGGAATTAGGATAATACGTTTATGCATTTTTCTAGAGGGCCAAAGAGTTTTTTATTTTTATTTTTATTATTAATTTTGTAAGTTTCGATTCGAGCTCAAGAGTTTTAGACGGAATTATAACTTTAGCTTTAAGGGGCCAAACACACACATATATACATAGTTAACTTTTAAAAAAATAAAAATATCATATTTCTCCTTATGGAGGAACTAATTGAAGGTAATTTATATAGAGTAAAAAGTTCAAAATTAGAATATAGACATTATAAATTTATCACAATGACAAATTACAGAGATTATTTTAACTTTTAACACTTATATATACACACACAGTATATATACTAGGTGGGAGCAACGTGCAAAGCACGTTTGTCTGATTTTATGAAATGATTATTTGTAAAAAATAATATATATTTTATAAAAATTATTGATGTCACTTAATAATTTAAGGCATATTAGAAAAAATAAAAAAATTAGTTCAAAATATCATATAATCCAATACATGTTTATAACATTCATAATTTTAGCAAAGATGTATACGAAAAATTTAATAAAAGTCTAACACAAACGGTAATTCAAAATATGTATCGCTTGATGTTTGTATTATAATTCATCAATTTATGTCATCCTGTAGACGATCAATAGAGACAACATTGAAATTCTTATTTTGTTGTTGGTTGATTTGATCAGGGGCAACATAAAGTTAAAACATAATCTTTTTATAAAATTTGTGGTATAATATTTTCTACATATAGCATATATATAAATCCTAAAATATATTTTAAAGTTGTTGGCTGAATTTACTCTTTCTTGATTTGCTCAAGGATCACGGCCTTTGTCACGTGCCCACCATAGTAAGCCCACGTGTGGAATATGACTTAACGGAAGCTACGTCCTACTATCATGGAAAAAAAAAACACTTTGACTAAACACACTTTTATTATATAGTATATGAGATTTTTAAATTTAGAATACTCAATAATCTAAATTAATGAAACGTATAATACACATATATTATACTTAGAGATTCACGTCTTATGCACATAATATACGTGTATATGTTAAGGAGAAAGAGAAAAATATAATAACTAATCTTTAATTACTTATTATTATATAAACTATTAAGTATTATAATTATTGTGATTAATAAATCATATAATAATATTGAATGCTATCTCTCTCAACATTTATGTCTTCATTTTATATGCCAAATCGTTAAAACAAACGGTGTTAACTTTAACGGAAAAACAAGAAAAACTGTTAAAACAAGATTTTCCGTTACATACACACTTTTTATATATAGAAGATATATATATATATTGCAATCGCAAATCTGTTTTACAGCAATATTAAATGTAACAATCGGGAAATAATTCACTTGGAAATTATAAAGATGTTAAGGGAGGATATATAGAAAATAATTGCAAGGCTTTTTATTTACAACACAGAGAGAGAGAGAGAGAGAGAGAGAGAGAGAGAGAGAGAGAGAGAGAGAGAGAGAGAGTCTCCTACATGCGAGTGCATGCAGATGCACTTTTTAGAATTGTAAATATCATTTCTCTTTACATGCTATGAGACATTTAATTTGGGTTTTGGGGGGACAAGATCTTGAGTTTATTTTAATGTCTATATATAAACAATATCTTGTAGACTTTGGAGACAAAATTCTTTGATTTTAAAAATGTACAGAGGTATATTCTTAGATTTTGTAGTAGTGCATACTACTTTTCCATTAAGAATTATTCGGTCAAGATATATAATATATGCAATTTGAGGGAGTTCGAGTTGTGATTATCACAAGATGATTGTATAGGAAATTGATAAGAAAACATCAATTTAGATACATCGTTTTTACACATCTAACATGAGACTGTTGATGTGGAAGTCTTCCATATCAATCATGCTAAAAGATGATTGGTATTTTTATTTTTTAAAATTATAATGGATCTCACAATAAAAAATGTGTTAATGCATCAAATCAACTTGTATGTTTCAAAATTCGATTGATAAACACACAAATCTTTTTAAAACATTTTACACAATCATAGAAGTAGAGTCATTTTGCAAAACCACCCTCAAAGTGTATATATGTTTGGAACAAAGTATCTCATAATGCATTGTGTATGACTGCCACTACAAGAGATTTGATCTTTAGAGATGAAATATTTTAGGGACGAATTAAATTTCATCAAAAGTACTTATTTAGGACAAAAATTAAATTTCGTCTCAAAACATGGACATGGTTTTTTATGCATTCGATTAGAGAAATATCTGTTCGAACTAGACTCTTTGGGATGAAATATAGCATCTTAAAAAACTATTCAAAAGTTCAAAAAAATTTTGAACAGTATTTTAATTATCGTTCTAATGGTTACATAACTATTTGAATATTAGTCGTGGTGAGAAAGTATATACATTTGTGCTAAGGAAAGGTAAAAACTGTTCGAATGAGACATTTAATCATTCAAATATAGTTTTAAAGGGAAGTTATAAACCTAAATCTAGCAGAGATGTTGCTATACCGTTCAGATGAACCTATATAAGTTCGATCAATCTTTAAATTCACGTTCGAATGCTGACATAACTATTTGAATAATAGTCGTGGCGGAAATGTATACACAGTTGTGCTCAGTGAAAGTTAGAACTCATTAGAATGCTATATTTAATTATTCAAACGAATTTTTTAGTAGGAAGTTACAAATAAATCTAGTGGAGATTGTGACGCCCCCAAATTCCGCTTGGGATTGAACGGACATTTGAAGCGTCGGGACATGCAACACAAGGTTTCCTGCCCCCGTTCATGACATATAAGATGCAATGTTCCTAACATGCATCTAGCATTATGCAATATTCGCAGTGGATAATTTAAATTTTCTTTTTCTTTAGCAAAACTATGCACCAAACTAAAAATATCCCAAATACTTGAAACATATTTCATACATAAAGGCATACTAAATAGCAGTGATCACCACACTAGTCCAAAATGATTGTGATTAAAAGAATACTTGAGATACAACTCCAAAAGTACAAGTAGTAACCTAAGTTAAATACTATGCCATCATCAACATCGCACCGTGGCCTAGTCGACTATATTCAGTTGGTCAGATTCCAATTCTCCTTCGGATCCTGTAACAAGATCTACCATTCGGGGGGAATGGTAGTTGGGACTACCACAGTGAGATTTGATTACAAATCTCAGTAAGTTAACATAAAACTCCCACACAGGTTAAAGATGCATGCATGGCAGTAAAAGCATAAATGCATAAGTAAAGTCGTACATAAGCATAGCATAACTTGACATATAGCATGACATAACCAGAACTTAAACGTGAACTGAACTTGACTTAACATGACATGAACTTGAGCTTAAAACATAATATGAACTAACAACATAACATGGACTTGAAATATAACATGAACGTAAACATGCATAACATAAATAAGAACTTGAAAATAACATAAACTTGAATATAACATGACATAAACGTGAACATAACATGATCATGAACATACATGTACGTGAGCATAACATAACATGGACTTGATCTGAAACTTGACTTAATATAAACTTGGAATCTTATTCAATTGTCTTGATTAATAACGTGCATTAATACGTACTCCACAGTTGTTGTGGCCCCACGTATTCTACGTGTCACAATTGCTGTGTCTCACGTAGTGTATGCTTCACAGTTGTTGTGGCCCCATGAATACACGTAACATAAAATATAGTACGTACTCCACAGTTGTTGTGGCCCCACGTATACAGGTAACATAAAAAATAATACGTACTCCACAGTTGTTGTGGCCCCACGTATACACGTAACATAAAATATAATACGTACTCCACAGTTGTTGTGGCCCCACGTATTATACGTAACATAAAATATAATACGTACTCTACAGTTGTTGTGGCCCCACGTATTATACATAACATAAAATATAATACGTACTCCACAGTTGTTGTGGCTCCACATATTATACGTAACATAAAATATAATACGTACTCCACAGTTGTTGCCCCACGTATTATACGTAACATAAAATATAATACGTACTCCACAGTTGTTGTGGCCCCACGTATTATACGTAACATAAAATATAATACGTACTCCATAGTTGTTGTGGCTCCACGTATTATACGTAACATAAAATCTAATACGTACTCCACAGTTGTTGTGGCCCCACGTATTATACGTAACATAAAATATAATACGTACTCCACAGTTGTTGTGGCTCCACGTATTATACGTAACATAAAATCTAATACGTACTCCACAGTTGTTGTGGCCCCACGTATTATACGTAACATAAATTGCTGTGTAACAGATAATTATTCATTAGAGATTAAATCATGCGTAACAGATAAACATGTAATGACATTGCATGACATGGCATATATGATAACATACATACATAAATTGTAGTTCCCTTACCCATCACACATACACAATAAACTGATAGTAAGTTAGAAGCTAACTTACCTCGATCGTCGCGTTCTATGAGAAAAGAGCGCGAAACATGAGGAACTGCACAACAGCTGGAAGAGGAATACTCAAGTCCTTAAGATTTTCAATTCTGAACTCAATTGCCATATTGTGAGCAATTGCAACACCACGGGCAACTTGAGGTTTCAATATACTTGAAAGAGATAAATTGACTTCAGAAAGCCTTTGCACTAAATCAAGTTCATTAAAATTATCAATAACAACCAAACAAACAACTCCTTTCTCAATCCATACACTCTTAGCCATAGTCAACCACAAGATGACACCCGTCACACCGGACTATAAGCCAAATCACCACTGCTTCGGGACACTGTCATACAGTTTCCCAACACTACACCATACGCTCTACACTTCTCTGTTACGCCATCCAACCCTTCGTGACACACCATCCGGTGTTTCACGACTTAGTACAGAGTACACTCACGTGAACTCTCTTCCATCCACACTACAACACACATCGCTATGATACACACCTCACGGTGCATCGCTACGCGACACGGAGTATGCGCTACGCGTACTTCCTTCGATACAACACTCATCATCACGATTCACATCACACGATGCATCGCCATACAACACGGAGTACACTCCATGTGTACTCCCTTCCTTCTACGCCACACATCACTATAGCGCACATCGCACGGCGCGTCACTACATTACACAGGATACGCGTGTAGAAAGACATGGGGAGGAAGCCCTTGATGAGGTGAATCCATTGGTGGTGCTTAGTGGCTGATTTGGCCGTGTATGGTGGTCCAAAATGGTGAAAAGTCTTAAAGACCCATTTGTTTGGAGGAGAAAGGAGAGAGATTGGGTGGCCAGTTTATCTCACCACCGGTGAGGTTGTGTTTGCCGGTGAGGGAGGAGCACGCCGGTGAGAGAGGTGAGGCATGATGGCCGGAGGTGGCGCCGGCTGGAAGCTTGGACCGAACGGCTATGGTGGAAGGCAAGCAAAGTGTACGTCGGCCATGAGGGAGAGGGAGAGGAAAGAGAAGAGAGAAAAGAGAAAAGGAAAAAGTGAAGGGAAAAGGGTAGGGGCCTAGGTAATTAACTTCAATCCTACGCTTCGGGATCCTCAAATAATCCAATGATGAGTTAAAACACTGATTTGAAAACGCGTAAATGTTTTATTTTCAATAAAACACTACAAGAAATTAAGGTAGAATATTATTTTATAAACTAAAGTTTATAAAATAATATTTTCTCATCATTATTTAAAATGATAAAGTACCGTTAATTAATCGAAGAGGATAAAATCATTTAAATTAATAAAACACTTAATTACAACACTGAGAAGAATTAAGATAGAATATTATTTTATAAACAAAAGTTTATAAAAATAATATTTTCTTCATCATTATATAAAATGATAAAGTATCATTAATGAATCAAAATGCATAAAACACTTAAATAAACACTGAGAGGAATTAAGATAGATTATTATTTTATAAACTAAGGTTTATAAAATAATATTTCTTCATCATTATTAAAATGATAAAGTATCTTTAATCACTCAAAGAGGATAAACCCATTTAATTTAAATAAGAGTTTTCAACGTAAAATTAAACCTCTTAATATCTTATACACAACTAAAATATTTAATCTAAGTAATTATACACAATTATAATATTTTCAGAGCTCAATAAATTATTATAATTGTGCTACTTTAAAAATAAGCTTATCTAATACTTTGAAATCCGGTGGATAAGATCCGGAATACGTCATCGAGGTATAACGCTTAGGATAATTCTGTTCATGATTTTACAGTTGTCGGTGAAGAACAAAATAACGTGATTTACGGAAAAAGATAAATTATGCACGTGATTTAGGGTGAGGGTAGAGACGAGAGAGATAGTGATTGCTGTAGGGAAAGAATCCAAAACTGATTGCCGTGCTGTCTAATATGTGCGAAAAAAGAAAGAGAATGGTGAGGAGATAAGGCTAAATTTTAGCGGGCTGTTACAGAGATGGTTGTTAAACCAATGCTTATAATAGGCGTTCTGAAACGGTGCCGCATAGACAATTGAAATAAGCTTGATTATATAGATTTATTGAAAGGCATTCAAATATTTTAAAAATAAATATTATTTTAGCTTATTAATTATCATTTTCAAAAGATAAAAAAATCTACCTATATGGATTTATTATTATTTTTGTTAAATTAAAATATATCATAATCTTAGGAATTTTATATAATTAATTAATAACTTTTATTATGGTAAATAAAAATTTGCAACTAAAAAAAATTACCTTCTAGAGGTGTCATTTTTTGTATTATCATAACTGGTAAGTAAAATAAAAAAGATGATATTTGATAAGAAACAAGTTAGCTATATTTAACAAATAAAAATGATATAGTAATTAAATCGACAACATTCAATATGAAACAAAAAGTCAAACAAAAAATAAAACTATTGTGTAAAATTATCCTGGTCCTCCTGGATGACAGCAATGTGTCTATCAATCTCTTGCAATCAAACCATGATGGGCACAATGATTCTCTCCATCTCCTGGATCAAAAGTGTGCAATGCTCCTTGAGCAAGGATCATATCTTTGAGGTAGGTAGCCCTTGAAGCATGTTTATCAACATTGGCATCAGTAGAAGCTAGATCACACTTTGTGCCACTATCAAGTGCCACTGGAACATTAATGCCAGCCTTCTGTAAGTGGCCCTCGCTCTTGTTGAAGGTGATCCTCTTAAGGGGCCCGATCTATGGTTGTCTCTACTCTGTCATTAGCACATTAACCCCAAATTGGATTAGGAGGTTAGAAATCATCAATGCATATGGTAGACTACCTCTACTCAAATACCGTGACTCAGATCGGATGTGAATAAGAAAGTATAAAGGCAGATCAGTCGGGTCTCCTTGTGCTATCCGTAACAGAAATCGAGCTCATTTGATGCCGAAGCCAGTCTTGTGTTTTTTCCTATCATTATTATGGGAGACAATTAAATTTAGCATTAAAAAAATGTGATACAATCAACCTGTTTGATCACCTTACTGCCATCATATGGAGGAGTCGAATCGTCATGCATCAACTGACGAATCTAGTCGTGTGTGGGATCCTCATTTGCTGAAGTCTCATCCTTGATGGCGTCTTCACCATTTGTCCTTGCATCCAATTGTTGTGTAGGGTATACACCAATCTCAAGTGGGATCCAAAGAAAGTCTTTTATAATGATATCCCGCTCTACCAATATTAGCCTGTCTCACTAGCTTCACTTGTGGGTTGGCCCTCTCTCCCACGTTTTCTTCCTATGTATGCCATTAATTCACTTTTTATAAAACAAACACACAATGAATATAAATAAATTGGAAAGTTCCAATGGTAAAAACTTCGTTCGAACAAGAACTATTATGTTTGAACGACCAAGTATTTAATTCGAACAGATTTAATACCATTCGAACAATATCGATCTGTGTTCGAACTGTTTATAACCATTAGAATGAAATTTTAACATGTTTGAATGGTTACTACTTATTCGAATGGAACAATATGTTGTTTGAACAATATAAATCCGATGACCTTCGAACAACATAAATGTTTCGCCTGAACAGGGAGCCAAACCTATTTGAATGAAACGCCAGCTCAATTTTTAACGTTCGAATGTGTTGTTTCTCGTTTGAATGCCAAAATTAATGTTTGGCTAATTTACTTTCAAACAACTTTAAAGCTGTTCGAACACGATCTTCCATGAAATTCAGGGCTAAGTCAACTCATAACTGAACGTGCAAACTAAGGATTCATCAAGAATTCTTGGTTTTAAACAGTCCAAATTAACATGAAGTGAAGCCTAGACTTCATTCACTTCATCATTTCTATGGCCAAATGCAACGTGTGGTAGCCAAAAAACACTAAAAAGGGGTCGGATTGGATTCGAAATCCTACCCCCTTTTCAACCAACTATTATCCAAATAAAATGCACTATACGACTAAGTGAGATGGACCATACCTCTTAGATGGTAGAAAACGGTCGATATACGGTGGAGTTGGTGCCGAGTGGTAGTATACTGTGCAGATTGGGCTTCGAAAGACAGTTTGTGTGAATGGAAACCATTCGACATTCGAACTAGGTATTTTTTATCTGGATAGAGTTGGAAATGATAATAGTCTTGTCCCTGTAGTTCTAAGAATTTACCTGGATAGATAATTATTTTACCTGGATAGTTGAACTTGATTTGCGCTGGACCCCCGTTCAGTTTGACTTTGTAGCATGCTACAAACTATATATATATAATTTCATGACTTTGTAGCATGGGAAATAATGATCATAATGACTACAATAAAATAAAGAGATGCGTTGGGGAAATTGTACACGACATGAGTAAATAATTTGCTTTAAATGTAGAAGTATATCGTTATTTTACAAAACCACCCTCTCAAGTGTATATACGTTTAGAACAAAGTATCTCATAATGCATTGTCTTCTCACCCTATAATTGTGAAAGAATTGTACATGTATCTTTACCTATAGAGTTTACTTGGAGAGTTTGGTAATAGCTTCATCTATATAAAGAGAAAGAGAGCCTCTTGACTTCTCACCCTATAATTCACATCCCAAAACTAGTACTCGGCCTTCTTCTGCAACTTCAAGGCCTTTGCATTCTCTTGCCTGTTTTCTTCAATTCCTTTTGCCTGACCTCTCAGGCCAGCTCTTCGTCCTCTTCCAACCTTGTTAATTTCTCTTCTTAATTTCCTTCCTCTTCCTTGTACCAGCTTGTTAATTTCTGGCAACTTGTTCACAGGTAACCCCATCTCTCTCTCTCTCTCTCTCTCTCTCTCTCTCTCTCTCTCTCTCTCTCTCTATATATATATATATACATATATATATTTATATATATGTATATTTATATATGTAATATCTTGATATTGTTGCTCTAATGGTGGTTAAAACTTACTGCAGACACACCCTAGCCATTCTTTCAGAGTACGTACAAATTAAAGCTGCGTGCGGGCAGTTTTATCTAAGGAAAGAGATAATTATCAGGAGGAAGAATGTGGAGGCTGAAGATAGCAGAAGGTGGGAATGACCCTTACATCTACAGTACAAACAACTTTGTGGGAAGGCAGATATGGGAGTTTGATCCAGAGGCTGGTACCCAGGAAGAGAAAGATGAGGTCGAAGAGGCTCGCCAAAATTTCTACAAGAATCGATATCAGGTCAAGCCAAGCGGCGATCTCCTCTGGCGAATGCAGGTACGTACACTAATATCCTTCATAATTGCTCTGCTTCGTTTTACATTTCGAGCTTGTTAATTAATGGTGCGCACTTGGGTTTTGTAACGCAAAGATTAATATATATTAATGGTTGGTACGTATGAATTATAATCCTACCTGCATATGATATCTAATTAATTTCTTCATCCCCTTATATATTCTTCTACTTTTTTTTTATTCCTCGATCTATTCTATTGACTCCGTTAAAACTGGAACAGTCATTTTTATATAGTCCCAACGCACAATGAAGGCCTGCATGCATGCATGTGTGGGGCCGTCAACTCTTATTAATTTGTTCGCACGAGTTGGTAATTGAGTATATCTTAGGTTGATCTTTGTTATGTGAGATTCCCGACATAAAAAATGTATCATGCATGTGATCTTATGTCAATTGCCAAATAAAAATTTAAAATGTCCAAACAGATCAGTTTAAAATTATTGTTTCCGCCAGCAACGACCGTATATATTGCTAAGAAACCTCTCTCTGTTGTATAAAATATTTTCAAGTATATTTTTACAATAACACAGGACCTCAATATATATTAGACATTACATACAAGAGGAATATTCCTCTGTAACAGGAATACAGCTAGCAGTGCAGGGCCGGCTCAATAGGAATGGAGCCTAAGGCTTAAATTTTTATTGGAGTCTTTTTTATTTTAAAAAGTAAAATTAAATAAAATTATTTTAATTTTTATATTATATTTTTATTTACAAATAATTTCAATCGTTGTCAAGTAAAGTTACTGTTTAAGATTTTATACTACATTTTCAACTAATAACCGACTTAATTTTTATTAGAAAATTTTCGATTTAGAAAGGATTTTTTCAAATCTAGTTTAACAAGACGTGTTTTACACTCTTAGGGGCCGTTTGAGAACACAATTACTTTTAGGTATTCTTAGGTATTCTCAAATTCAAATTTTTCTCTCTCATTTTTCAAAACCAAACAAAACATCTTAAATCAAACTATTTCACTACTATTCACATATATTCTTAGTATATAAACAAGCATTAAAAGCAATTATAATTATAATTGTCAATATAGTTCTATAAATAACCTACACATTTGGAAAAAAGTAGGCCCTTGCCTTTTCAAAGATTATACTAAATTTTCTATCAACACTCAAAAATTAGATTTTGCTATTTATAATTTTTACATTATATATTAAACTAATAATGACAAAAGAGAAGTGTATTATTAGAAGAATAATACTTGAAATAATTATTATGCGGGATACTTTTAAAACTAATAATGATATATCATTTATTTAATACTTTTGATGTTATCTTATTGAATTAATTAATTTTTTAATCAAATATTTTTTCTTTTAAAAAATTATACTTTAGACTTTTTTAAAAGGGGCCTCTTCTTCCCCTGGGGCCTTAGGCAATTGCCTAATTCACCTTAGGGAAGAGCTGGCCTGTAGCAGTGTGTGGGTGCATTCTTGGTCCTGCTATAACAGATGATTGCTTGAGGAGAGTTTCGGTGCAGACACTGCTGGTGAGATTCTTGAGTGGGTCTGCATGAGGTGGTCCTGCGTAGCGTGGTCCTGCATGTAATGGTTTGTCGTGTGCTTTTCTCATGCATTGTGCGTGAGTGAGTCTGCTATGTAGGACGTTGCATGGGCGGCATGTGGGTTTGGATGGTAAGAAGAATTGTGAATAGTAGTAAAAAAATTAATGAAAAAATAATAATAGAATATTGAATAGTACTGAAAAGTAATGAATAATAATAAAAGTATGTGAAAAATAATAATAATATAATAAATAGTAGTTAAGTATTATGAGAATACTTCATGTACTCTCAGTAACCAAACGTAAGTATGTGAGATTTAAGTAACTCAATCCTATGGCACCCTGTATTAACTATATCTAGGTTGGAATATAGAAAGCCTCTAGCGAGTGGGATCAGGATTGAGGAGACCACTTTGGGGTGGTTAAAAAACTCAAAAGAAAAAAGTAGAAATGTTATTGATCTATATTATTATTATTTTCTTATAATAATATAATCCTTTTTTCTTTGTGAAAATGACTACAGTTTCTCAGAGAGAAAAACTTCCAACAAACAATCCCCCAAGAAAAGGTAGAGAATGGAGAGGAAATCACATATGAAAAGGCCACAACCGCATTGAGGAGGGCTGTCCATTTCTACTCGGCCTTGCAGGCCAGTGATGGCCATTGGCCTGCTAAAAATGCCGGCCCATTGTTTTTTCTACCCCCCTTGGTGAGACACTCATCTCCATTGTCTGTTATATATATATATATATATTTATTTATCACTCTGATCACCACTTTACGAAGGTGGACCTACCATTTTAAAGTATCAGTATGTATCTAGCATTATATTACTTAATCACTATAAAAAATTATGACATAGGTTTGTATCTAGCATTAAAAAATATTTTACTGACAGTCTAATTTGTCAAATACGTACCACTAGACAATGGTATTAGGCATTTCTGCTAATGTCTATGTTGTTTTCATTCCAAAAAACTACAGGTAATGTGTATGTACATTACAGGGCATCTTAATACAGTGTTCCCTATTGAGCATCAAAAGGAAATCCTTCGATACATATACTGTCATCAGGTATAACATATTCTATGAACTTTACATATTAGGATTATATGTTTCTACAGAATTTTCTTTTTCTCTCTCTCCCTTTTTTGTACCTTCTTTTCTTTTTCGAAGTTTAAATTAAGTCTGATGCAAACATATGCATAGCATAGAATGAAGATGGTGGGTGGGGACTCCACATAGAAGGCCACAGTACCATGTTTTGCACCACTCTCAGCTATATATGTATGCGTATACTCGGGGAAGGACCCGAGGGTGGTCAGGACAATGCTTGTGCAACAGCCCGAAAGTGGATCCTTGATCATGGTGGTGTTACTCACATTCCTTCTTGGGGAAAGACTTGGCTTTCGGTATGCATCTCCCCCATGAGCCAAATTCTTCAGGGTGGAAAATAGCAAGTTAAATCACCACTTATCTAAAAAGTTTAAACTATAAATCACCACTTATCCAAATTCTTTGGAGTGGAAAATAGAAAGTTAAATCACCACTTATCCAAGTAGTTTACTCACCTGTCCACACATGTTGATTTTTTTCATTTATCATTCAATGTATGTAGATACTTGGTGTGTTTGAGTGGATTGGAAGCAACCCGATGCCGCCGGAGTTTTGGATTCTTCCTTCATTTCTTCCGACGCACCCAGGTTTGTACATTTCTAGTTACAGCTTCATTAAACATCTATCAGTACAGCTACTACGCCGCTTGCATGTGACCTCTGCAAGTGATTGCTAGTGTAAAATCACTATTTTATTTTTATTCATATTGTTTTATTATTTTTAAATATTTTTTAAAAAATAAAAAATACATCAATACATTAAAAATCATTTCCTTAATCATTAAGTAAAAAAATTAAATTAAATTGATAAGGGTTACAATGGAGTGGTACAGTTAGGGTTACAATTGATGTTATTTCTTAACATCTATTGCTACAGATACTTTCTTTGTCTTCACAATATAGAAAACTTGCCTAATTCAACATTTATGTTTTACTCCTAAATGCAGCAAAAATGTGGTGCTACTGCAGAATGGTGTACATGCCCATGTCATATCTATATGGGAAACGGTTCGTAGGCCCAATCACACCTCTCATTCTTCAATTGAGGGAGGAGCTCTACAATGAGCCTTACAATGAGATTAACTGGAGGAGTGTGCGTCATCTATGTGCAAAGGTATGTTTTACCTTTATGGAAAATTATTAGGTACTCCGGGAGTATGGATGTTGTGGTACTCACATCCAATCAAAGGATGACATGCCATTAAAACTGCCTACATAAGTACTACTTTTTAATTTCATTTTGTAATAGGTAGAGTATACCACGTGTCCATACCACAGGACCACCTAAAAATTACTGTACCTTCATTGCTCCTCACGTTAATACTTGGTCATTGCTAAGAACTAGTCAATCGATTATCGATTCATCGAATGTGCTACTGAACTTGGCTTTCTCGATTACTATAGAGGAAAGAAGACTCAGAGTTATATAGAAAAGAAGTAGAAGTTTCTCAGATCTTTAAAATTCCATATTGCACAACATTTATTCACATGACTTTTCAAATTATTTTAAACTTAAACGATTAAATTTATGGTCATTCAACATAAAAATTGGATGACATACCTCAAGAGGAGCAAAGCTCTTGTTTTGAAAGTTTTATGTGATATAGATACTTTTAAAAATACTTCCGAACACATTCTTTGATCAAAGCTATACCGTTACAGGAGGATATCTACTATCCCCATCCTTGGGTACAAGATCTGCTTTGGGATAGTCTATACCTGTTCACTGAGCCCCTTCTCACTCGTTGGCCCTTTAACAAGCTGGTTAGAGACAGGGCTCTTCAAGTCACAATGAAGCACATTCATTATGAAGATGAGAACAGTCGATACATTACCATTGGATGTGTGGAAAAGGTAATGTGATCATACATTCAAGAACAAACAATGGAGAGCATCCATCTATTTAGGCTATACATATGACAGTACTCCTGATGCAATTTAAACTCAACAGGTGCTATGTATGCTTGCTTGTTGGGCTGAAGATCCAAAAGGGGATTATTTCAAGAAACATCTCGCCAGGATCCCAGATTACATATGGGTTGCTGAAGATGGAATCAAGATGCAGGTTACTGCAAATTTCCTTACCTAATTCTCTTTCCAGAGTTAGTTGTATAAATATATGCATTAATACTGAGCATAACCCAATCTGTGGTCCTCTAGCTTTAAGTTTGTAAGTGCTGAGGGTCCTTGAATGAAAAAGAACTCATTGCTGATTTTGATATCTGCCGTTTGTATGTAGAGTTTTGGTAGTCAACAGTGGGATACTGGTTTTGCCATTCAAGCTTTGCTTGCAAGTAATCTTATTGATGAAATTGGACCTACACTTGCCAGAGGGCATGACTTCATAAAGAAATCTCAGGTTTTATTTTATATTCTAAAAGCATATCTCCACCATAATAGTCAAACATACAATTTTCTTTTAAAAAGAATAAATAGTACTAATTATTAGCTTTCCCCTTAAAATTGTAAAGGTCAAAGAAAATCCTTCTGGAGACTTCAAAAGCATGTTTCGCCATATTTCTAAAGGATCATGGACTTTCTCTGATCAAGATCATGGTTGGCAAGTTTCTGATTGCACTGCAGAAGGTTTGAAGGTAACTAACTAACTTTGTTCAAAGGATAATGATATACGTACAACTCTTTCAAAACTATTTTACTACTCACTTCAAATCAACTAATGTAATTCTACCACTTTTTTAAAAATATTTTCAATTTTACATAATTAATCTTCATTTTAAATAGAGTTGTAAAATAATAGTAGACTAATTGTAAGTTTTCCTTGTTTGAATGTTCATATGAAGTTGAGTATTGCATTTAGTCTGTTCCTCATGAAGTTCTCTTCTGTATCACAGTGCTGCCTTCTTTTCTCGATGATGCCCCCAGAAATTGTTGGTGAGAAAATGGAACATCAACAATTCTACGATTCTGTAAATGTTATACTCTCTTTGCAGGTGAGGATTAACATCCACTGGTGATGTGAATAATCGAAATTTATAGGCTTTTGAAAGTTCAACTTATTTGAAGTTTTTTTCTCAAGTATATCGCTGTGTTCGTATAAATAGCTCTATTCTATGGCTAAATGCAGAGTGAAAATGGCGGTTTATCTGCTTGGGAGCCAGCTGGAGCCCAAGAGTGGTTGGAAGTAAGCATCTCAAAATATTCAAGTCACCTGGAAATATTCCTTTGAAAATACTTTAGAACTTATCTAGAACTGATAAATCTAACCCTTATTAATTTCTGCTTTTTCCTCAGCTGCTTAATCCTACAGAATTCTTTGCCGACATTGTCATTGAACATGAGTATGTTGAGTGCACTTCCGCAGCAATCCAGGCTTTAGTTTCGTTCAAGAAGTTGTATCCTGAACACAGGAAGAAAGAGATTGATAATTGCATAAAAAATGCTGCTCAGTTCCTTGAAGACATACAAATGCCCGATGGTTCTTGGTATGCTCCTAGACTGGTTCATTAGATATGTTTCAAACGTTTATCTATTCTTATGTACATCTTTTAGAGAGATCAGTGAGATGATTAAGCATTTCCTTAGGTATGGAAATTGGGGAGTTTGCTTCACATATGGTTCATGGTTTGCACTCGGAGGGTTGGCTGCAGCTGGCAAGACTTTTAACAATTGTCCAGCTATGCGCAAAGGTGTTGATTTTCTACTCAAAGCCACAAAGAGATAATGGAGGTTGGGGAGAGAGCTACGTATCATGCCCAAACAAGGTAGAATTTCCAACACTTCTTGATCTAATCTTTTTAAAATTCCTATGCTAGATAGTTTTATTTGAACAAGACAAAAAGATAAACTCTTGTTCTTGATTTCATAGGAATATGTTCCTCTCGAAGGAAACCAATCAAATTTGGTACATACTGCATGGGCCATGATGGGTCTTATTCATGCTGGACAGGTTAGTGCATGGTTTACAAATTTAGCGTTATATAACCTCTCCTTTCATTACACATGATTTTCTGACATATTGTGATCTTAAATTTGTGTTTGCAATAGGCTGAGAGAGACCCAACTCCCCTTCATCGCGCAGCAAAGCTAATAATCAATTCTCAAATGGAAGACGGCGACTTTCCTCAACAGGTATCTCTCTTTGGTTCAAATAAGAAAAAGAAAAAAATACTTCTAAATGAAAATGAAAATTTATATGAAAATGGAATTCCTTTTTGCACTACAAAACATAGTTTAGCAAGCTAAACTTTACACACAGCATGCATAAGGCCGCCAAAAATACTACTTTGACATCTTATTTTGACACCTCTTGTATTTTATTTTTTAATTTTTTTTTACGTAATAATTAAGGAAGTAACTATTAGTGTATTGATTTTTTTTTTATATATTTTTAAAAATATTTTAAAATAATAACAAAATATGAATAAAAAATTAGAAAAAAATGATTAGGTGATTTTAGTCTAGCGGTAACTTGGAGTGGTCAGCTCCAAGCGGCATGAGTAGCACAACTTTGAATTTTAGTGCAGAAAGAAAAAGGGAGGAAGGAAATCACTGGAGTTAAAAGAGGATAATTAAATATATATCATCCTTGAATCTCAAGTTCAAAGCTTTCTTACCATTTATTACCCTTCTATGCAGGAAATCACTGGAGTCTTCATGAAGAACTGTATGTTACACTATGCAGCATACAGAAACATCTACCCATTGTGGGCTCTTGCAGAATACCGCAAGCGTGTCCCATTGCCATCAACAAGCCTTTAACTCCAGTTGTGAACTATATATATATATATATATATATATATATATATATATATGCGTTAGTTCTGTTACTATTTTCGTATCATTTACTTTTCTTTACTTTGGCAGTTGTGTTGATTTTGTATAAAGTTTACAAACGGGCAGCCACTTAAAATAAGGCGAAGGAGCTGTACACAATTCTATTACAGAACCATATAAAGTAGATGAAAAGTTCTTCCTTTGGCTATATATACACATATTTGCTCTTGAACTCTACATCAGGTAAAAAAGTGTTTGTATTAGTAGTCCTGATATGGATTGATCAACACAAGAATAGCATTAGGCTTGAATGGTTCTAGTGCTACTACCTCAATTGTCTATCCATGACTTTTGGTATTGCTGTCTAAATTGTGGCATTTTTTTGGCCTTCAACTCATATCTTGAAGTTGGTTTTTAATAATTTCATATGGAATAATATCCATATTCTAGAAATAACCATAATTCTCGATTTCAATATAAGTGGTTTGAATGTTCACCAACCAAATATACTTTTGGTTGAAGAAGGAACCAAGGAAAACCTACCCGACAAGTTAACTAAAACAGTCAAACTAGAGAAGTTGGAGTGGAGCTTTCCATCTTCGACAACTTCACAAACATTGTAGTAACACAATGTTGCTATCCAAAAATGTAAAGATTTAATGAATCAATCGAGACATGAAGTTCTGAACAATGGCTTTAGAGGCTTTGATGAAAGTGTAAATTCCAAAAAAGACAGGATTGAAATGATGAAACTTTTGGTCTTCATGATGCCATATATATCTCCTCACGATTTGGAAAAGATATTTATATATTTTGACAAGAAAGATTATGAAAGAAATTCATGATAAAATTGGGGATGCAAAGTTTTATATAATTGTTGATGAAACACATGAATATTTTTTTATGATTTATTGACAAAGAATAATTTATTTCAGACTGCTTTTGTAACACCTAGCCCCAACATCAAGCCCAAGCTAATCATAAGTTCTATAAATTTTTTTTTTTGGTTAATATGTATGAAAATCTCACTTGAGATTTAACGAGTAATTTTGGAATAGGCTACTGGCCCAAAATTTATTTTGGCAAAGTATGGATTTTATTGGGCTTGATAATTAGGTTAACATATTTTACTGGGCCAAGTGGGCACAAAATTTATTTCGGCTAAGTATGGATTTCTTCGGGCTTGATAATTAGGTTAAAATATTTTAATGGTCCCAAGTGGGAATTTCGGTTTAACAAGTAATTTTGGAATAGGCTACGGGCCCAAAATTTATTTTGGCAAAGTATGGATTTTATTGGGCTTGATAATTAGGTTAACATATTTTACTGGGCCAAGTTGGCACAAAATTTATTTCAGCGGGCCAAGTTGGCACAAAATTTATTTCAGCAAAGTATGGATTTCTTCGGGCTTGATAATTAGGTTAAAATATTGTAATGGGCCAAGTGGGAATTGGCCCGAAAAATTTATGGGATGAAATGTATTATTTTTAAAGGTTGAATCGAGGTCCATAACTCACAGAAAAGCCCAAACCTTGTATGCCCAAAACCCAAGCTCGTGAGAACCAACCGAAGGCCGTGAGAACACCAAGGATCAGACTCCACACCATCCACATCTCCACATCATGCATGTCTCCATCCCTCTAGGGTTCACGACATCAATGTGTATATAAATACCCTCATGATCTACATATTCATGCAAGCCTCATTTTTTCCAAGCTAGGGTTGTTGCACCTTTCCCATAGTCCACCAGTAAACCAAATCGAGCACTGCTGCCCCCATTCATGACCTCAGCCGTAGCATCAAGCCATCACCGTTGAGAACTTCCTTCCCTATGTGAAGTCCAGAAACCCACTTCCAGCGGTTTCTCCATGCCTCCTTCCACAACTGCAGATAACACCAACCAGCTATGCCACATTGCTGCTGCACCACAATGGGATAAACCATAGCCAAAACTCCTCCACAGAGCTGCCCTTGCACCACCAGCTCGCACCTAACCTCCATCTCGTAGCACAATAGCTCTGAATGGAAACCACCCAATGTGCCGAGATCTCCCCCGCATGATAGAAGCCGCTAGGCCCACTGCCTTAAAACTCCGACCTACACCAACGTCACCCAAGCCACCATCGCACATCCAAGAGACTCACCAAAAAAGAGCAATTCCCCCATCGAAAGCACCCATGTACTCACTACAAGAAATTCAGTCTTTCCCAGCGCAAGAAATTAGCTGCTACAAAAACTCCAAATTTTAGTGCAAATAATTTATTCTAACGAATTCATCTTCACTGTAGGTTGGTTGCCAAAAATCAATTGCGATAAGTTTTCACTAGCGATTTGCAATAATGCATACAAACTCCAGGAAAAATCCCTTCAGTTGCTAATATCATCCTTGGGAAAGCTTATTTCCAGTGAATCCATTTCGCCGCAAATGTATACAATTTTGCTTCAAAAAGCATTTTGCCTATTTGCAACAATTCTTTAAAATGGTTGGAACTGCTCATTTTCAGCGATTAAAAATTGCCGAAAATAGTCTTTACAAAATTTTTAAAAAAAATACTATACAATGAGAAATTCAATTATAGTATAGTGAGAAAATTTTCTCTCCTTACAATGAGAACTTTTCTCTCTGTACTATTGTGAGAAAGTTTGTAATCTGGGTGGTTGCGATGGGATCTTGCAAAGAAGTTATACTTGATCAAAAGACGTTTGTGTTTAGGAAGGAAAATGCGAAGTGGTGGAGGATCATAGAGCGTACTCAACAAGAGAATGATATCTCTTTTGATCATGAAGCCCTTTGTTGGTTGGTTTTAGTGTTGAAAGATCACATGATTTCAATGAGTTCTTTTGAGTTTCTCAGAACTCATAGAAAACGGAACTTGGCACTTCTGGTATGGAGGGGTCAAAACCTCCATGGTAGGTTTCTTTCCCATCAAGAGTTTGGCCACGGGAGGAAGAGAGGGTTGATAATAGTGCCGGAAGGATGGAAGGGGGAGGGTTGGAGGAATTTCAGTGATACCTTGAAGGAACTTGCCTCATCCTCTAGGGTGAGCGAGGGGAATTGAGCTTGAGAAGGCTTGAGAAGGCTTGGGAGGTTGGGTACAGGTAGGGAGATCGAAGGAGCAAAGCAGAGAAGGTGGTCCTCCACGGCTGCCTCCACCAGCATCTCAAGCAGCTCCTCAGTCTTACAACGACATCCTACTAGGGCAAAAGGTAACACCTCGAGCCACAAAGCCTGCAGAGAAGGTAGGCCTGCCAAGTTCAAAAGGTCTTTCCATTTTGGACTAGGCATGGCACTGTATGGGGGGTGGCAAGGATGAGGGGGGCCTGAAAGCGGAATGGTTGATGCAAATGTTGGCTAAAATGGAGAGTAAAGTTGAAAGCCTCTGGGATTATATTATGTGGATGAAACGGTGCTATAAAGGGAAGGATGTGATTCAGTTGGGCTTGGGATTCGATCAAGGGATAGGGCCGGGAGATATAAGGGGCTGGGCCATCTATGAAGTATGGGCCGAAGGGTTTAGGCCTAAAAGCTTGGAGCTCAGATAATCGGGTTTTGGCCAATATCTAGGCCCCAGGACTTTGTAGCTCCTCCTCGATGCTATAAGTGGTCCGCTGAACCCAGTCCCTGCTTAGAACCTTCCGACAGCTGCTTCCGACCATCTTGGAGGGACACCATTGCAGTCACATCACTGGGAGGTTGGGGTTGTTTATGAAGAGTGACAAGAGGATGGGGCTTTTCTTGGGGTTGAGTTTGTTAGGGAACTTTGGGATATTTTAATGATGCCCAGTTTCCTAGAGACGGAGTTAACCAAGGACCACATCCCTTGGGTGGGTGACCAGCCTCTCTTAAGGAGTTTAACAATAGTGGGTGTCTCGGGGAGTTTAACAACAGTGCTGTCTACTGGGGTGCAGTCAAGGTGTAGGGAGGATGGGCTGTCTGTAGGCTTACAGATGGGTAATGGTGATACAGAGCAATCAGGTGGCTACTCAGAGGGCTTTCTGATGGTGGCCTGTGAGATAGGGGCGATGAAAGTGAACCGGGTAGTCCCACTCCATTATGTGCCATTCCACCAGTTCCCACATCTGCAGATTGGGTATTGAAAAAGGTGGTGGAGCTGTAGGGGTTAGTGGGGATTTTTTGTGAAGACTATTAAGAGCAATTTAAGGCCCTATTAGTTGCTATAGAAGCAGGTAGACCATCAACACTAAAGTCTGTAGCTAAAAAAGGTAGAGAGTTGAAAATATTGACTTGTTCTATTAATTATGATAACAAGGAAAGTAGTACTGGGAGGGATAGGTTAAGGAGGTGGGGGAGTTGTATATCTTATGCAACTTAGAATCTTATTGTGGAATGTTAGGGGGATCAACGATGTTAACAAGTGACTATGCATTAGATCCGTCATTTGTCGTTGGAAAGTTGATATTGTGCGTCTTCATGAGACTAAGTTGTGTTGTGTTGACAGAAATATTGTTTGAAGTCTATAGGGATGTTCTAGCATGACGTGGTGTTATTTAGCTTCCTTGGGTGCTTTAGGAGGGGTGTTGCTGATGTGGGATATGAGAATGGTGGAGTTAGTAGAGGAATGTATTGGGAATTATTCTGTGGTTGGGTCTTCCAAGAATGTTGAGAACGGGTGGAAGTGGCCTCTTGTGGGTGTGTATGGCCTTAATGCAGTTCGAGAAGGAGTTCCTTGTGGGTGCAGTTGGCGAGTATGCATTATTTATGGGACTTACCCTGGGTTGTATGCGGGGACTTTAATGTTGTATGTTTACCAAGCGAGAGAGGGGGGGGGCTACTTAGGGAGGGGGGTTATTTATGGAAGAATTATTGAAGCTGATTTTCAATCTAAACTTGATAATTCTCCTCTTGATTGAGGGGTGTTACACGTGGTCGAATGGTCGAAGGGGGTCAAGGTTAGACATGTTCCTAGTTTCTACTTCTTGGGAATCACATTATCCAGATCTAATCCAAAAAAGATTGTCATAGGTTTGCTCAAACCATTTTCCCATTTTATTAGAGAGCGGGGGCATTCACAGAGGTAGGCGATACTTCAAATTTGAGAATATGTAGTTCTATACAACTGGTTTTGTGGAAAGGGTGAGGGATTGGTGGGCTTCTTATTCTTTTCATAGTACTCCAAAGCCCTTAAGTTGGACTTGAAGAAGTGGAACATGGAGGTGTTTAGATACACGGATGAGCAGAAAAGGCTTCTTTGGAATGAGTTGGATTCCCTAGAAGTGTGGGTGGTAATAGGGGAGTCCGCGGTGAGAAAGATTGAGGTGGTGGTTGAGTTAGAAAAGGTGTTGTTGTTGAAAGAAATTTCTTGGAGGCAAAAATCTTGGATGACTTGGTTGAAGGAGGGCGACAAATGCACTGAGTTCTTCCACAAAATGGCCAACTCTCACAGGCGTAATAATGTTATTGATGTGCTACATTCAAGTAATACAGTGCACCAATCCTCGAAGGCTATACAGGACCATATCGTGAGTTATTATGAAGATCTTCTCAAAGGGTACTTTGGATGAGATTTATTCTCTCTCCTTTTGAGAGGTAAAGCCGCTTCCATCCCGACAACCTTCTCTCCACCTTCTTTACAACTCTATCCCAAATATCTTTCACTTTAAAAGAAGTTCTCGAAGGGAGTCTGAGGTATTTCATAGGAACAGTAGCCACTTTGCATCCCAAAAACTCGACTAGGAGATTGATATTTACTACCTCCCCTATCGGGACCAATTCTAACTTGCCCAAATTCACCTTAAGTCCTAAAACAACTTCAAAACACAATAGAACAACCATTAAAGCTTAAATCTATCTGTTGTCTACATCACAAAAAATTAGAGTATCATCCACAAATAATAAATGGGAGATGGATACAACCTCATTAATAACACTACCCACTGCAAAACTAGCAAGAAGACCCCCCCTAATAGCAGCCTCTACCATGCAACTTAGGGCCTACATAACTACAACAAAGAGGAAAGCAGATAGCAGATCCCCTTGTCTCAAACCCCTCGAACTTTGAAAAAATCCATACGGTTGGCCATTAACTAAAATGGAAAACTGAGCAGCCAAAACACAATGTTTGATCGAACTACACCACCTATACCCAAAGCCGTACCTTCTCAACATGTAAAGCAAAAAATCTGAGCACACGTGGTCATATGCTTTTTCCATATCTAGCTTGCAAAGAACTCTCAAAATGCCATCCCTCAACCAGCTGTCGAAACACTCATTTGCAATTAAGATGGAGTCCAAGATTTGCCTACCTCTTACGAGAGCATTTTGGGACTTGGAGATAATTTTTTCCCTTACCAAGCTCATACAATTTGCTAACACATTTGAGATGATCTTATAAATTCCACGAACCAAGCTAATAGGATGCAAATCTTTCAACTCAATGGCCCCTACTATTTTCGGGATAAGGGCAATGAAAGTAGCATTAAGGGATTTCTCGAAGTTGTGACAAAAATGAAACTCATGAGAAACCTACATCACATCATTCTTTACCATGTACCAATAGTCCTAGAAAAAGGCCAAAGAAAATCCATCTGGACCCAGGGCTTTGTCTTTGCACATACCACTCAGCACCTATAGCACTTCGGCTTCCTTAAATGGTCTCTCCAACCATCTAGTTGGACTAGAATCTAGCTGATCAAAAGACATCTCATCAGGTATTTCCTTTCCATATTTCCTTTACCGGTGGAGGTGGCTAATCAGACTGAAAAGCTATTTAGAGGCTTCTTGTGGGGAGGCATGGGTAAGGAAAATAAATTTCATCTTGTGAATTGGCAAAAAGTGTGCAGCTTGAAGAAGTTGGGAGGATTGGGGGTGGATAACTTGATCACTTTTAACAAAGCTCTACTAGGAAAGTGGTTGTGGAGATTCCAATTGGAGGGGACTTCATTGTGGAGAATGGTTGTGGAGAGGAAGTATGGGTGTGAATTGGGCGAGGGGGGGGGGGGTGTTCTAAGGAGGGTAGGGGTTTGTATGGTGTGAGTCTTTGAAAATTTATCAGGAAGGGATTGGAGGTGTTTGCTACACATATTAACTTTGAGGTCAGAGAGGGTACAAGAATTAGGTTCTGGTTTGACGAGTGGTCTGTTGAGAGAGCACTATTTTCTATTTTTTTAGGTGTTTTTAGATTGGCTAGAAATCAATAGGCTGTTGTTTCATAGCAACAAAATGTTTTGGAAACCTTTGGGGAGTAAAATTTTTTTTGTTAAATCATTCTATAAGGTGCTGAGAGATTATTAGCCCATTGTGTTTCCATGGAAGGGTATTTGGAGAGTTCTTGTGCCTCCCAAAGTTGCTTTTTTCACTTGGACTGCAGCTTTAGGAAAGATTTTGACGGCTGACAAATTAAGGAAATGGGGGATGGTCGTAATAGAGTGGTGTTATATGTGCAAGAAAATGGTGACTGGATCGACCACCTTTTTCTTCATTGTGAGGTGGCAAGGGAGTTATGTGATGGCCTACTTTGTAATATCCATTCCTTCTTTCTTCTTCCTTATTTATGAGCCTCGATCTACGTGTCGAACTTCGATCAACGTGTTGAGCTTCGATCTACATGCTAAGCCTTTTCCTAAGTGTTGTACCTTGATGGCATGTTCCAAAAGCTATCTAGCGGATTTCAAAGTAAGATATATATTTTAAAGCTTACGGATATTTTAAATATTATGGAAATATCTATAGAAGATATTTCCAGTATTATTAGATAAGTTTGTTTTTGAAGTAACACAATTATAATATTTTAATGATAATATTTTAATGAGTTCTAAAAATATTATAATTGTGGATAATTACTTAAACTAAATATTTTAGTTGTTTTAAAATATTAAGAGGTTTAACTTTACGTTGAAAACTCTTATTTAATTTAAATGATTTAATTCTCTTTGAGTAATTAACAGTACTTTATCACTTTAAATAATGACGAAGAAATATTATTTTATAAACTTTAATTTATAAAATTATATTCTATCTTAATTCCTCTCAGTGTTTTATTTAAGTGTTTTATTTTAATAAAACACTTACACATTTTTAAATCAGTGTTTAAACTCATCACTAGATCGTTTTGAGGATCCCGAAGTGAAAGATTTAGATTAAATACCCAAGCCCCTACCCTTTTCCCTTCACTTTTTCCTTTCTTCTTTTTCTCTCTTCTCTTTCCTCTCTCTTTCTCCCATGCACGTCCAGCCCGTGCTTTGTTCATCTCCACCATGCGTGAGCTTTAGCTCTTCTAGTCGATGCCACCTCCAGCCGCCATGCCCCCACCTCCACCTCTGGCATGATTCTCCCCCATCGGCGACCACTACCTCACTGGTTGTGGGCTACACTGGCAGCCGCATCTCTCTCATTCTTCCTCCAAGCAAATGGGTTTTACACCCATTTTATCCTCTTTGAGCCTCCATACACGGCTGAAATGGCCACCAAGCACCACCAATGGCTTCACCATGTCATGGGTTTCCTCCCCATGTCTTTCTTTTCCTCTAACTCTCTCTTTTTCTCCGATGGGTCTCCACAACCAGCCATATGGTTGCACCACCGTACACAACCATCCACGGTGTTTCACCACCACCACCTTGTTCCTCTCATCGCCACGACCTTCTTCAACAAATTTCATGTTCAAAGGAGCTGTGTACAACTCTCACTCTCCCTCACTCTCCAAGGCACGAATTTAACTTCTAGTGGCCGATCCGCAGCCGTGAGCCACCACTTGGCCACCACCTTGCCACCACAACTCCACCACATCTTCCTCTACCTTTCCCTAGCTTTCCATGAAGTTCTATGGCCTTCCTCCACCTCAAGCAAACTCCCACCATTTTGGATTCACTGTTCAGGCATGATGCCGCCATGCTCCACCACCTTTGACCACCATGAGGCCACCTTGAGCCTTTCCAAGGGCATGCCTGTAACAGCCCGCTAAAATTATCAGTTTTGGATTCTTTCCCGACAGCAATCACATCTCTCTCGTCTTAACCCTCTATCTTTAGTTATTTATGTTTAACATAGTTGATTTGGTTGGCTGTAGACTGTGTAGTTAGTGTTTGTGGAGTTCGCTGCGTAGTTGTGAAACGAAGTGTGGTTGTGAAGTGTTAGGCTTGATTTTGTAGTTTTGTGGACTGTGCTGTGAAGTATAGGCGTGAGATGGATGCCGTAGATGTGATACGGCGGGTTGTGTGAAGAGAATACGCGTGTAGCGTATTCTGTGTAATGCAGCGACGCGCCGCGCGACATGCGCTGTAGTGATGTGGGTCGTAGAAGGAAGGGAGTACGCATGTAGTGTACTCCGTGTGGTATGGCGATGCATCGTGTGATGTGCATCGTGTTGATGAGTGTTGTAGCGAAGGAAGTACGCGTAGCGCGTACTCCGTGTCGCGTAGCGATGCACCGTGAGACGTGTATCGCAGTGATGGGTTTTGTAGTGTGAATGGAAGAGAGTTCACGTGAGTGTACTCTGTACTAAGTCGTGATACACCGGATGGCGTGTCACGAAGGGTTGAATGGCGTAGCAGAGAAGTGTGGAGCGTATGGTGTAATGTTGGGAAACTGTATGACAGTGTCCCGAAGCAGTGATGATATGGATTATAGTCCGGGATGACTGGTGTCATCTTGTGGTTGACTATGGCTAAGAGTATATGGATTGAGAAATGAGTTGTTTGTTTGGTTGTTATTGATAATTTTAATGAACTTGTTTTAGTGCAAAGGCTTTCTGAAGTCAATTTATCTCTTCCGAGTATAGTGAAACCTCAAGTTGGCCGTGGTGTTGCAAGTGCTTACAATATGGCAATTGAGTTCAGAAGTGAAAATCTTAAGGACTTGAGTGTTCCTCTTCCAGCTGTTGTGCAGTTCCTCGTGTCTCGCGCTCTATTCTCATAGAACGCGACGATCGAGGTAAGTTAGCCTCTAACTTACTATCAGTTTATTGTGTATGTGTGATGGGTAAGAGAACTACAATTTATGTATGTATGTTATCGTATATGCCATGTCATGCTATGTCATTACATGTTTATCTGTTACGTATGATTTAATCTCTCATGAATAATTATCTGTTATATAATCTTTTCTGTCATACAATGATGTATGTTATAAGTATGCCATGTTAAGTATGCCATATGATACATGTATGCCATGAAATGTTTATGATTAAATCATATTATGCCATTTACAAGTATACGCCATGTTAGAAAAGTATATGATATTAAATAATATCACATGCATTAAGAAAGATAAGACATGTTATGTTATAATAATGCGTGGGGCCACAACAACTGTGGAGTACGTATTATATTTATGTTATTTATAATGCGTGGGGCCACAACAACTGTGGAGTACGTATTATATTTTATGTTATTTATAATGCGTGGGGCCACAACAACTGTGGAGTACGTATTATATTTTATGTTACTTATAATGCGTGGGGCCACAACAACTGTGGAGTACGTATTATATTTATGTTACTTATAATGCGTGGGGCCACAACAACTGTGGAGTACGTATTATATTTATGTTATGTTATTTATAATGCGTGGGGCCACAACAACTGTGGAGTACGTATTATATTTTATGTTATGTTACTTATAATGCGTGGGGCCACAACAACTGTGGAGTACGTATTATATTTATGTTACTTATAATGCGTGGGGCCACAACAACTGTGGAGTACGTATTATATTTATGTTATGTTACTTATAATGCGTGGGGCCACAACAACTGTGGAGTACGTATTATATTTATGTTATGTTATTTATAATGCGTGGGGCCACAACAACTGTGGAGTACGTATTATATCTTATGTTATGTTACTTATAATGCGTGGGGCCACAACAACTGTGGAGTACGTATTATATTTATGTTACTTATAATGCGTGGGGCCACAACAACTGTGGAGTACGTATTATATTTATGTTATGTTACTTATAATGCGTGGGGCCACAACAACTGTGGAGTACGTATTATATTTATGTTATGTTATTTATAATGCGTGGGGCCACAACAACTGTGGAGTACGTATTATATCTTATGTTATGTTACTTATAATGCGTGGGGCCACAACAACTGTGGAGTACGTATTATATTTATGTTACTTATAATGCGTGGGGCCACAACAACTGTGGAGTACGTATTATATTTATGTTATGTTACTTATAATGCGTGGGGCCACAACAACTGTGGAGTACGTATTATATTTATGTTATGTTATTTATAATGCGTGGGGCCACAACAACTGTGGAGTACGTATTATATCTTATGTTATGTTACTTATAATGCGTGGGGCCACAACAACTGTGGAGTACGTATTATATTTATGTTACTTATAATGCGTGGGGCCACAACAACTGTGGAGTACGTATTATATTTATGTTATGTTACTTATAATGCGTGGGGCCACAACAACTGTGGAGTACGTATTATATTTATGTTACTTATAATGCGTGGGGCCACAACAACTGTGGAGTACGTATTATATTTTATGTTACATGAAGTATGGGGCCACAACAACTGTGGAGCATACACTACATGAGACACAGCAATTGTGACATGTAGAATACGTGGGGCCACAACAACTGTGGAGTACGTATTATATTTTATGTTATGTGAATTCATGGGGCCACAACAACTGTGGAGCATGAAGTATGGGGCCACAACAACTGTGGAGCATACACTACATGAGACACAGCAATTGTGACATGTAGAATACGTGGGGCCACAACAACTGTGGAGTACGTATTATGTTTTATGTTACTTGAATACGTGGGGCCACAACAACTGTGGAGTACGTATTAATGCACGTTATTAATCAAGACAATTAAATAAGATTCCAAGTTTATGTTAAGTCAAGTTTCAGATCAAGTTCATGTTATGTTATGCTCACGTACATGTTATGTTCATGTTCATGTTATGTTCCAAGTTCATGTTCACATCATGTTATGTTCACGTTTATGATACGTTCAAGCTCACGTTCATGTTATGTTATGTTCATGTCCATGTTATGTTTCACGTTCATGTTATGTTGATTGTTCATGTTATGTTTTAAGCTTAAGTTCATGCCATGTTAAGTCAAGTTCAGTTCACGCTTAAGTTCTGGTTAAGTCATGCTATATGTCAAGTTATACTATGTTTATGTATGACTATAATTATGCATTTATGCTTTTACTGCCATGCATGCATTTTTAACCTGTGTATAAGTTTTATGTTAACTTACTGAGATTTGTAATCAAATCTCACTGTGGTAGTCCCAACTACCATTCCCCCCGAATGGTAGATCTTGTTACAGGACCCAAAGGAGAATTGGAATCTGACCAACTGAATACGGTCGACTAGGCCACGGTGCGATGTTGATGATGGTATAGTATTTAACTTAGGTTAATACTTGTACTTTTGGAGTTGTATCTCAAGTATTCTTTTGATCACAACCATTTTAGACTAGTGTGGTGATCACGGCTTTTTAGTATGCCTTTATGTATGAATTATGTTTCAAGTATTTGGGATATATTTAGTTGGTGCATAGTATTGCTAAAGAAAAAGATTATCCGCTGCGAATATTGCATAATGTTAGATGCATGTTAGGAACATTGCATCTTATATGTCATGAACGGGGGCAGGTAACCTTGTGTTGCATGTCTCGACGCTTCAAATGTCCGTTCAATCCCAAGCGGAATTTGGGGGCGTCACAACGCCTAAGTATTCTCAAGCCCAAACCACCACCTTACATGGTGGACAACCACTGTACGCGATGTTACCACCACGTATGACTCCTCAAAACACGATTGTGAAGAGCAACAAGTGACGCACAGGTTATCCCATCGATGGTATAACCCTCAATCTCTAGTTATTTACATTTAAAATAGTTGATTAGTTGGACTGTAGACTGTGTAGTTAGTATTTCTGGAGTTTGCTGCATAGTTGTGAAGTGATGGGCTTGATTGTGTAGTATTGAGGACTATGCTGTGAAGTATGGGTGTGAGAGGGATACCGTAGTTGTGATACGACGTGAAGTGTGAAGAGAGTACACGTGGAGCATACTCTATGTAGTGCAGCGATGCGCCGTGTGACATGCGCTGTAATGACGTGTGGCGTAGAATGAAGGGAGTGTGCGTGGAGCATACTCCGTGTTGTATGGCGATACACCATGTGGTGTGTGTCGTGATAATAAGCGTTGTAGTGAAGGGAGTATGTGTGGCGCGTACTCCATGTCGCTTAGGGATGCACCGTGAGGCGTTTATCGTAGCGATGTGTGTCGTAGTGTGGATGGAAGAGAGTTCACGTGAGTGTACTCTGTACTACGTCATGATACACCAGATGGCGTGTCATGAAGGATTGGATGGCATAGCAGAGAAGCGTGGAGTGTATGATATAGCATTGGAAACTGTGTAACAGTGTCCCGAAGCAGTTGTGATGTGGCTGTAGTCTAAGGCAATGGGTGTTGCCTTGAGGCTGACTTGTGGCTGAAAGTAAGTGTGAAGTGGTAAAAAGGTATCAGAGAGTGCAGCAGAAGCATGATGGGCATCGTGCTGTTACTCGAGAATTTACCTTGAGCTGCATAATGTGACAAATGTGCATTTGTGGATGCAGTCCCCTTGTTAAGCGGCGGGAATTGTGTAACAGTGTACCGAAGCAATGGTGATATGGCCTGTAGTCCAAGGTGACGGTGTCACCTTGTGGTTGACTATGGCTAAGAGTATAAGGAAGTGATGGAAAAGTATCAGAACGTGCAGCAAAAGCATGATGGGCATCGTTACGTGACTCAAGATTAGTCTCGAGCTACGTGACGTGATAGAGGTGCATTTGTGGATGCAGTCCTCTCTGATCAAGTGTTAGGATGAACTTGTACAGGGCTGGAAAGTACGAAGAGTCCTATCAACCAGGTCTGAGCAAGTTGGTATTGGAGTATGGAGCTTGTTTATACAAGCGGGCGTTCATTGGATTTATAAGCTACTCTTAGGTAATAAAAGGGGGGTAAGATACAGGAATATCTCTGGCGAGAGACGTGTACCGGACAGGTTTACCATATGTAATGAGTAATCTGTCCTGAACATGGTTACATGGTGTTTTAGCCCCGAGTTGGCTTGACTTCATGTAGCCTGTCTGGATGGGAATGAAGATTTAGTATGGGCTAGGATACATGAACGTAGTAATGGGTAAGTAGTCTAAGGTTGGGACGCATGACTCTGTCGGTTGGAATCATGCACCTGATTGTGGAAATAGAAGAATGAGACGTAGGTTTTAGTGTCTTAACCTTAAGGTGAATCACGGGGGTTCAATTTAAGGAATAAGACCCCGAAAGTTTTAGTATAGTAAATGACATGTAAGAGTTCAGGGATGGACGAAGAGTGTTCCAAGTGAGACATAGTTCTATTTTTTTAGAATAGTTACTTATGCATTAGATAGATGATGACGTAAGGTTATGTGTATGCATGTAGGTTGGCATCTGACACCCACACGAATGGACTGCATGGATTGAGTATGGCATGAAGTCCAAGTAAGTATTACGTTCATACTCTTCCAAAGTTTTGCTATATACAAATGAAGAAGAAGACGAAAGCTTTTCTCTGAAAGGGAAATGAAACTTTTCTACACGAATACACGTTTTATGAAAGAAACGAAGAAGAAGAAATGAAACATAAGTTTTCAAGTATAAGTACGTAGCAATCTTCCTTGGCAGCCCCTTTTTAAGCACCCAAACTATGTACTTGTATGCATGTGAATTGATGCTATAAGTAGTACGTATTGTATGTATGTTCATGAAAAGAAGCTTTAAAAGACAAGAACTGTTAAGGACTGGAAGGACTAAAACTGAAATGAAAAGAAAGAAAAGAAAATAAAGAAAACAAATTTTTAAAATAACTCTCTTTCCTAAAAAAGGATTCTTTCTAAAATAACTTTTTCAGACTCTTTCTGAACAACTTTTCTTAAAATAAAAGAAAGAAAGCCATTTTCTCCTAAAGAAACTTCTTTTAAAACGAATTTTACAAAATAAAAGAAAGAAAACCATTTTTTCTTAATTAAAACTTTTATGAACCGAAAGAAATGAAGAACAGTAAGAACTGTAAGAAACGTAAGAACTGTAAGGAATGATATGAAAGAATGGACTGTAAAGGAGAGGAAAGGACTATAAAGGAATGAACGAACTGAATATATGATGTATGAAAATATGTAAGGGCCACACGGATTGGAACGGAACTGGTACCAAATGAATGGACTGGACCGGGCAGATTGCAATGCCAGATAAGTAGTACTGGTAGTGCACCCAGTGCTGCACCCTAACAGAATGGATTCCCAACCCGTGGCCACGGGCGGAATTAGGTCCAAAAGACTGCTAACCTCAGCACACGGAGCGTAACAGTGTGCAATGGCCAATGAAAGTGATAAGAATGAATGGATGCATGTTAAGAATGAATGCATGTATGTATTTATGAATGGACGGAATGCATGAATGTACATAAGTAAGAAAAGATGAACGAATGAATGTATGTATACATGAATGTACGTAAAAAGATAAATGCATGAAAAGACTCTTTAAGAAATAAAGGCAGCGATGCGTGGGAACTGTTTTAAAGAAGAAAGCATGTCTATAAAGAAAAACCTCAGCTCGTAACGTTTTAAAATGAAAAGAAAGATGTATGCATGATAAGTACGATATGTATGTATGGAATGATAAATGCATGACTGAAAATCTATGTTATTATATTTTAACTGTATGAAGTAATGTTCACGAGTCATTGACTCATTTTAGTTTTTATGTGTGCCCTCTCAGGGACAAGATGAGCATGACAGGTCAGGACGGACATAACCGAAGGGGAAGAGCACAAAAGCCTAGTCAAGATATTTTGTATGAAAAACTTTAATTATGAAATTTAATGTTTTCCGCTGTAATCTTTTAAGTAAGAAAAATGAATTTTATTTATAAAATGAAGTCTTTTGTATCCTGGCATGAATGAAAAAGAAATTTTAAAAGGAATCGTAATTCCCGTCAATTTTTACCAAACTCGTTATGAAAATGACACACCATAAGGACGGGTGTTACATACTGGGTAGAGCCAAGCTATCTTGGGTTATGCTTAAGAGGGTGGCGGAGCTCTTAGCATGCTGGAATAGGCATCATCAGAATCCTCAACTAGCTGCGACGTGGAGGATGGCCCCTTTGTGCTTATTGTGGTGTATATGGATGGAAAGAAATGAGAGATGCTTCAACAACAAAGAGAGAGCTCGGGGGGAATTATGGAATGTTTTTGTACATTCTTTGGTTCAATGGCTTTCTGCTATAGTTTTAAAGGGAGGGAACGTTCAAGAGTTTTTGCTTTCTTTTCAGCTTTCTAGAATGTAACTAGATGTCTCTTTTGTATACTTCTTATGTACATAGAGTTTGCCTAGTTTTATTCGATCAATGATAATTCTTATAAAAAAATACTATTGAAATTGTATGGCTATCATAGCCTTAATATGTGTGACAACCAAAATTTTTACCATGCTTTTTACTTATTATTTTTTTTCCTGATAATTGGGCCGAAAATGAAGAATAACCAATTGAAAAAACTTGGTTAGATTAGAAGGCATGAGAGGCATTGAGGAAGGCCCAAGCCCAAGTAGATTCGGCTTTATAGCAAGATTAGGGTTTTGAGCCCATGGAATTAGAGCATATATGGCTAGCATAAGGGAAGCATTATTGGTTTTAACATGTGTCAGCATGCAAAGAGGGAAGATGAAAAGGCATAAAAAGATGGAACTTGAGGGAAGCCCAAAGGGCATGCATGGCAACCATGATTGAAGTGACTTGATTCTTGCCATGTGTTATATATGCAAAACGGGTAGGTGTAGAGTTTGTCTTGGGAAAGGGCAAAATCTTATTGGAAAAATGGGCTACACGCCTACTAGAGTTTCTAGAAGGATTTTTGTAAGAGAATTTCCCTTGCAATATACTGCATAATTAGATATCAATTAGTGCATTGGATCTTAACTATCATGTACAAAGAGTATGTAGTCTTGTGTTACATGTCCCGGCACTTCAATCACCGTCCAATCCCAAGCAGGGGCTAGGGGCGTCACAAATGTAT
This sequence comes from Carya cathayensis, assembly GCA_011037825.1. Classification (NCBI taxonomy): domain Eukaryota; kingdom Viridiplantae; phylum Streptophyta; class Magnoliopsida; order Fagales; family Juglandaceae; genus Carya; species Carya cathayensis. The sequence goes on along the minus strand of QGSO01000210.1, from coordinate 724,440 downwards.
ACATGGTCTAGTCTATGAATCAATCCCCTTTTTTCACTTGTGTTAGAAGATCATGTGAAGGTTTGGCCTAGGTTATAAAATTAATGGACATATATCAACAAAGATAGCCATTCACATCTTCAAAGAAAGTAAAATGTTTGAACTTATTTTAGCGTGATTAGAATTTTTGTTAGAAGACAATTTCTTTAATAAGTTGGACTAATATACAAGGCATAAATATGCACAAATTAGCAAATAAAACCAAACATTTTGAAAAACAAGAAACAATATTCAAAACATAGCAAAAGTATAGAAGATCCAAATAATGCATACCTTGCGTTACCTATAGGTTCTACCTGCAAGCAATAAAAGCACGAGAGAAAAGAAACATCCATAGTTGGTATAAAGCACAAAGTGTGATGCCCAGACTCGCGCCCAACGCGTACCTGGCCAAGCCATCCTCTAGTCCCCGCCACTCTAGGAACCACGGAGTCGACACGACAGCGTTACCGTATCGTGCAATTCGGTCGTCGCCCAGCGACAACCCAGGGGATGTCACTCAATATTATCCACTCCCGAGTGACCAGAGGAGCTCCACCGAGATAACAACCCATCCCGGCTTGGGCTCGTGATACGCACGCACCCGAAAATCCATTTACGCCAATAAAACAGGATTTTCTCAATTTAAATAAAATGCACATACATGTACCATGTAAATGCAATCTCAATGCACGACACAACCAACCAAACATAAATCAACGAATCAAGCAACTCTGTCCTCCATCCACCCGTTAAGGAGCAACAGTTAAGGTCTAAGACGATACCCTTGGTTAAGGTGGCCTGGGGAAATCCGTTAGCTCAAAATTTCTCTTGGGAGCGAGTAGCGGACATGAGGGAGCAGTACCCCTACTTGTTTGAGTAATGAAGGTACGTTTCTTATTCTTGGTTGCAGTTGGTTGTATGTGGAATTATATGGCCTGTTTCAAGTTGGTGTTTGGTCCTGCAAAATTTCGAGGACGAAATTTGTTTTAAGGGGGGGAGGATGTGATGACCCGCTTTTGCGTGTATTTTCACTGAAGGAGTGGTTTTAATTTAATTAATATTATAGTGCTTTTATTTTAAATTATCAAATTTTAATTAGATTTTATTTGCTGTTGAGTTTAAAATTTCTGTTTAATTTATTTTAGCTCGTTTTTTGATTTAAAATTTAATAGTTGGTTTTTACTAGTTATTTATTATATTTTAGCTTGACGTTGTGTTTAAAATATTTTCTTCGTGCACATGTGTCGCTTGTACACACTTGGCACTCGTCGATAGGGTGGTTACCCATGTTGTCACCATCCGGACGTCTCAATTTCCCCGTGTTTGTACGTGGGGATTTGGGGGCGTCACACAAAGAATGTGGAAGTTTGATAAATAACTAGAAAAGCAGAATAAGCAACCAAGCAAGAAACTCACTAAGTTAGAAAAATGTAAGCCTATTGAAACAAGTAGGCTTGCTGCAGCTCAACAAGGTCTATAAAAGCATATCGTTGGCTATTGGATGCCCCATATACTTTAAATGAACACGTATCTAAGAGAGAGAGAGAGAGAGAGAGAGAGAGAGAGATTAGAACTTGATATGATTCAGCCCATAAAATAATAAAGTTAGGTAGCAAAAGCATTAGAATGTAAAGGAATATTCACCGAAAAACCATGAAATGTGAAAGAGCTTTGTAAAGAAAATTGAAAAGTGCAACTGAAAGTTCACATAGTCAGTTGAGAATGAAAAAATGAGAGAGGAACAAAATATCAGAGCATACAAATACTCACACTGACAACAAAATCAAGAAGGCAAAACAAAAACCAACAAGAAAGCTTTTTTTGTTTCATGGAAGCAGCAGAGAGCTCTCTTAAATATTGATACAGAAATCAAATATTCCCTATTAAACCTATCAAATTTTCTTACTTGATGAGTTTAACCTGTGATTGGTTCACACAACAATGCTGGTGGTTCCATCTGTACTAATCCAAGTAAATTTTGTAGAAGCAGCCTTCCCCTTCACAGAAGTATAACTACTAGTATCTTTTTCCTGGATAAACCAAAGATGCTTATGGGTTCAGTGAACGTGCTTCATTAGTATTCTCAATTAAAAACTTGTTTAATAGACAATTGAGTAAATAGTATGGACCATGGCAAGAAGTTACAGTTAAATATAAGGGTTGAATCAAATGACTCTAACTGAACTTCCAACTACTGCAGCCTCCAACAAAGTTCAAGCCCATCCAAGATAATGAAAATCATTTATCTTTTCTTGTAAATTAATACACACTCAGAGCATTAGCATTGGATAATGAACAAACACTATAATCATCTACAATAAATACTATAATCCCAACAAGGAAACAAACAGATAAAAAGGGAGTCCATATATGCCATTCCACCAAGGTGGGAAGGAAATTCATAAACTCATTAAGAATACCACATTTTCATCTAAGGAAAGAAAACCAAGGAAAGTGTAAGTATAAGGTAGTGCATGCTGTATAAACATGAAAATTACCTAGCTGACCAAAAGCATGTTTAAAAATCCAAACCTAATAACTTGGAAAATGATCTTTGTTAGAATACTTCTTTAAACAATCCAAATCCAAAGTTTTAGAAATTTTAAGACTCAAAATATCTAAATCTTCCAATCCATCTATCCAAATGAACTAATAATTAATGGTTTTGAGATTATAATGGGTAATCGAAACACTTTTGACATAGTCATATTCTTGGATTGAACATGATGACTTGCAAAGCGCAGCCATGATGAATATTCATGAACATATATTAAGATACAAGGTTGAACCACACGAATACATTAACCAACATGAAGCAAAATAAACCCTTAATTTGGTTATCATTGAATAATAGATTTATAATATAATTGTGTCCAGAATATATATATATTTATATATACGATTAGATTAGTTGAGTGGTGCAATGAGTTAAGGAACAAGCTGAAAGCAAATTAATGTCTTATAGAGAGAAAGAGAAAAAAAAAACCCTATGAGAAGAAAATGAGTGAAGGTAAAAAAGAGTCAATTGACACATTGATAACTTGACAATTACTGGTTATAATCAAGCTTGTTCAGCTTTTGCACATATAAAAACTTAAAAAGATCATCATGCATGGACTTGTCGGTATGAGTACTATATATTTCAAGTAGATATATAATTTATAACGGATTAATGGTCCATATATATAATAGTCCTTGATAAGAGTAGATAGTTTACCCCATCTAACACTCACAAGGCCCACCCCTAAAACATGGGGAAAAAGCCTAATTTTGCTAAGCCACCCACCAAAAATAAAATAAAATAAAATAAAATCTTTCTATAAACTCTTGAACATCATTCAGCCCCAATAAGTTAGATAGGATAGAGCACTTGGCTCACTATAACGAAGTACTGCTTCCATTAATGTTCATTTATGTACAATAAACACTAAATTGATCATATGAATATACATTGATATTTTACCTGGAACCTATGATGATCAACTAATCTAGCCATTCAGCTAGCTGCTAGCTAGCTAGCTAGCCAAGGTAGAATATTGATATCCAATATTGTTTATAAAATATATATATATATATATCCAATAATGTTTGATCATAAGCCTGTTTAGGCTAGTGTGTGATACATAGGAGTTAAGATTTGCATGTCTCTATAGATGTATATGCTGTGTAAATTAAAGAAATAACAGTAGGTACAAATTTAGTGTAACAACCCACTCATTTCTCTCTCTAATTGTCACAAGTCTCATTCTACGTGTCGAACCTCGATGGCGTGTTTTTAAAGCAAGCCCAACCGTGCCTCCATCTTGCCCCACTCTCCCTCACTCTCCCACAGCCTCTCTCCACCACACAAGCCAGATCTGCCATCGTAGGCCACCATACCACCTCCCCCATCTCCACCATAGTTCCCCTAGAACCCTCTCAAGCTCCTCCATAACTAGCCATAGCCCCTAGCCATCCCCTTGTCTCTCACGCCCTCTTCCTCTCTCAGATGCACTGTACATGACTAGATGCTATCGTGCTCTGCCTCTAGCCGCCATCCGGAGACCACTACGAGCCTCCCTTGGCCTTCCCTAGCCCAGCCTTATGCCCAAACCACCACTTTATATGGTGGATAGCCACCATACACAGTGGATAACCACCGTACGGAGTTTAGCCGCCACGCACGACCCTTTCAATGCCATTGATAGTGCCGGTCATCGAGCAATGCACGGGTTAGCCCCAATGATAGTATAACTCTCTTTCCCTTGTTATTTAAGTTAGTTGTGTAGTTGGTTGGATTGTGGACTGTGCTGTTGGTAATTGTGGAGTTTGTTGCGTAATGAAGTGATGGGCGTAATTATGAAGTGTGTTGTGTAGTGTTGTGGACTGTGCTTTGAAGTTTGGGCATGAAGTATATGCTATAGTGATGCACCGTGTGGCATGTCATGAAGGGTTGGATGATTGTGTAGCTGAGGAGTGTAGAGCGTGTGGTGTCATGTCGGAAACTATGGAATAGTATCCTAGAATAGTTGTGATGTGACCCTACCATAGTGATGGTTGTCACGTTGTAGTTGGGTATGGCCAAGAGTACATGTGAAGTCATGGAATGGTGTAAGAGTGACATGGTGGAAACGTGACAGGATGTCACATAGTGGCATGAGCACATAAAAATTCGTGCTCGTGATGAGTGAGGAGTTATTGTAAAAGTGACGTAGCGGGGTGCCAAGTGACATGACAAGGTCAGGTATAGCTTGGGAGTAGTCTCGAGCTACATGACATGGCGTAAGGTGTAGTTGTGAATGGAGTCTTGTCGTGTCAAGTGTTGGGATGAACTATATGGTTGGATGGGTAGAATGAAAAGTCATGGTAGCCGAGTTTAAAAGTAAGTTGGTATTGAAGTATGGAGCTTGTCTACACAAGCAAGTGATCAACATATTATATGTTGATCTTAGGTGATAAGGAGGTAGGGTACATGTGTATCTAGTGAGACACGTGTGCTGGACAGATCTACCATATGTAATGGGTAATCTGTCCTAAGCATGGGTACACGATATTTAAGCTTCAAAGTTCGCTAAAAGGTTTGTGGCATGCATGGATGAGAATGAGGATAAAGAGTGGGTTAGGATGCTAGAAGGAAGTGACATGTGTATGGACTAGGATTGAGACGCATGACTTGGTCGTTTCAAGTTATGCATCGGGAGGTGGTTGATAGGAAGAGTAAGATGAAGTCTTAGTGTCTTAACCCTAAGGTGAATCGTGGCAATTCACTTTAAAGGATAAGATCTCGAAGTAGAACTCTAAGTTTAGAAAAGGTGACCCACGTGGGTCCCAGAAAGAGGAAACATGATAAATAAGACATAGAAGACGGGATAGAAGGAAAGTGTGTCTAAGTGAAATGTAGTCTGTGTTTCTAGTTTAGCTGCTTATGTACTAGATGGAGAATAATGTTGAGATTGTGTATTCATGTAGGTTGCCATCTGACATGCACATAAATGGACTACATCAAATGCGTATAGCATGGAGTCCAAGTAAGTATTATGTTCATACACTTCTAGAGTTTTCTAAAGATATAAATAAAATGAAAATGACACGTTTCTCTTTACGAGGCTTTACAAAATGAACGATGTTTTACAAAAGTATGCTAAGTATAAGTCTTCCAAGTATAAGTATGTAATTGCCCTTCTTGGCAGCTCCTTTTTATGCACCCCAAAGTATTAAGTGTATGCATGTAAATGGATGACTATTCATACTAAGTATTGTATGTACTTTCATGAAATGAAATGGGAGGCTTATATCTTATGCTTTAAGCGATGCTTTAAATGACACGAAGAAAGTGTTTTAAAATGTCTCTACGAACTGATGCTTTAAGGATGCCATGAACTAATGTTTTAAGTGATGCCTTGAAAGATGATATTTAAGCTCGTGCTTTTAAATGACGTTTATGAATGAATGGACTAAAAGGAATGAATGAAAGAAAAGGAATTGTAGGGATGGTGGTAAGCAGGGATCATGGTAGAGTCCCGCCTGTGATTCTCGCCTACAGTACGAGTTGCAGGGATGGTGGAAGTGTCCTGCCTATTATTCCCGTCTACAGTGACTAAATGAATAAAATTTTTAAAATATGAAAATACGTAACGGCCATATGAATGACAAATGGACAGATTGCAATACTCGCTAACACACAGGGCGTAGCAGTGTGTACCGGCCAAAGGAAAGTTATAAGAAAATGTATGTATGTTTAGACTCTTTAAGAAATGAAGACACGAGGTGAGAGAAATGTTTTACGAAAGAGAACCATTTTCAAGAAAAGCCATACCTTGTAAATTTTTAAATGAATGCATATTTGATGTATAGTATGTATAGAGTGATGAATACATAACTAAAAACCTATATTAGTATATTTTGACTGTATGTAGTAATGCTTACGAGTATTCGACTTATTTTAGTTTTTATGTATGCCCCTCCCATGAACAAGATAAGTATGAGGGTGCCAAAACAGACAGGGCCCAAAGGAGAAGTGCACGGAAGCCAAGGCACTACGTTTTGTACAAAGGGCTTTTAAATTTTAAAGTTTAATATTGTCCGCTATAACTCTCTTTAAATTAAGAAGCACGTTTTATTTTATAAACATTGAGTATTCGACATTTTAGTTTTTATGTATGCCCCTCCCACGAACAAGATAAGTATGAGGGTGCCAAAACGGATGGGGCCCAAAGGAGAAGTGCACAGAAGCCAAGGCACTACGTTTTGTACAAATGGCTTTTAAATTTTAAAGTTTAATGTTTTCCACTGTAACTCTCTTTAAATTAAGAAGCACGCTTTATTTTATAAACATTGAGGCTTTTGTATCCTGGGTAGGAAAAGAAAAAGTTTTAAAACAAATGGTAATTCCGTCTCTTTTTTAAAATTATTTTCTAAAAGTCTCCCCATAAGGGCGGGCAATATATTTAGAAACCACATATTTGGTTTCAATATATCATGATGATGCATATTCCTAATCTACTAGATGTGACAAGTCGCAATCATGTTCATCATGGAAAAGGAGTAACTTACAACAAAGAGAATTTCACATTTTCTGGCAATTAATGATGTGAGATCAGGGGAAGACGAATTTGATATTTGTAGAAGTTGGTTGAAGGACGGATTTTTATTCAAGTCTGTGCTTTTTAGTGCCTAATAAAATGATACTCTGTAGTGTTTGTGATCCTGCATAAGCCTTCCGGTAAGTTAAAAAATAAAGTTAAAATCTGATTGTAGTTTATCATAACAATAATAAGAATAATAAAAAATGAATTCCATAAAATAATGATAAGAAAGTACCTGTGTGCCTATGCCTGCAATGAGCCCTATGGTCTCGAGCCAAGCACAACACCACGATGCAAATGGACCCCAATTTGTGCCAGCTAAATGAGCAGCCCAGAAGTAAAGAGAACCAGTAGTCTGTTTAATATACAAGCAAGAGATCTAGAGTCAATGACATAATCTCAGCAAGAAGCATTCAAAATATTGGGTCTGTTTAAGATGGGTCGCGAGTGCGGGATGATGGTCTCTAGAATGACCAAACAATCCATATGGTGAGAATAAATATTTCCTTATCTAAAGACATAAGTATTTTCTATGCAATGATTGAATGAACAACCTGAACATGGAAACTAGTTACATCTTAGGCACATGTTGACAATTGACAGCACTAGTGAGGGTTCAATAATAACAATAAAAAAATGTTTAACAACAGTTCAATAATTCTTCTCAAACATTTAAAAATTTTATTACATAGTTCAATAATGCATGTTTGCTAATCCTCTACTTGGTCTTTAAAACAGAATATCAAAGGAGAAAGGCTTTACATGTGAAAAATATGTTGTTCATTTCTGCTGTTCATTTTAATTTATGATCTCTTTCCTTAAACGATGAAAGAAGGCTGACATGTAGTAGGATTTCTCCTTATGCATCAAACACTGACCCAAATGTAAAGATTTAAAGACAGTATTTGTTCTTAAAGTTAAAACTTTAGAACTTTTGGTATTAAAATATAGATAAACAGGATTGTGGTAGTATTTTGTTCTCTCTCCTTAGGCTTAGAGGTCACCTATGGCTATGGGTGAATGCTAAAGTATAGACATGTCTTTTGGGCCTTATATGCATGCATGATACATCTGCAGAGAAATGAATTAAAGCCAAAGAAGAGTATCAAGAAATCAATCAGTCTTGAATTCATAATTCTATGCATAGACTGCCAAAGAACAAAACAAAAGATTATTACAATCTAATTTGAGAAAGTTCTCACAGAAACCTGTCTTGGAAGAATCAGCAGCAAATGTTTTAAATTTGTGTAGCACAGTAAATTGTATGGCCGTATAAGGCATAACCATAAGTAAAGCTGGGACATTTCCACGCCAAAAACTCTGTTATGAGCAATTAACTTGCTAAGCTGTGAAAAGGTTAACTTCATCTCCTGGCCTTGAAATAAAAATTCAAAAGAAATTTCCTAAAGCAGTGTTAGTGTGTATACAATTCAAAAGAATTGTATACACTGCATTATCTTCAAACATCTGTTTTTACAAGTGTCTTCAAACCTCTACTACGAGACTTTATAAAATGCAGAAAAGATTTGATTAACTTTATAGTTGGGTAGTAAATGTACATTTACTACCCAACCTGTGCATATGTATTGCAAGTCTTAAAATTTTAAACCAGGTACCCAGAAACAGAAGTGCAGGAAGCTATCAACTTAGGAGTAAAAGAAATAATATTTCGCTTCACACAGCTCACTTTTTTGCAGAATAATCTACTTTGATGAATTCTGGAAACCAAGGAATATCAGCACTTTAAAGGAATTAAATCAGAATTATATGTGCTAACGTCTTGTGACAATAAAGTTTCTAATCCATAGTTTAACAAAATCTGCAGCATAAACCTCTCTATAATTCGTAAATTGGAATTTCCAGTTGATCTTGATCTTAATTGCCAATGGAAAGAGCCTACATAGAACAAAAACCAACATAGAAAATAGGAAACAAATGATTGCCGACACAAACCGACAGAAGAAAACATCTAACATGGATAAAAAGGAATTGAGTCATCATACCTATAAATGTTCCTCCTTAAATATATATCCCTTGTTGCTTGGAACATTCCGTCTCGTTTCATCGCCGTTGACGTGGCTCTTGGGTGCAGAGGGAAGAGCCCGGGTTGGGGACGTAATGGTAGAGCGGCGGTGAAGGAAAAATACGCATCGATTCAGCGCTAGGGGGTATGCGCACTGTTTTGTAATTCTCTGGCAATTTTGTATCGCCGCAAGTAGGCATTAATTGGTCCAAAATAAAGGTTAGTTATTCTCCGTTCGAACAAACAAAAATTTTAGTCAACCGGCAAGGTTTTATCTAGTCGCCGCAAAAGATTAATTTTGTGGCAATTTTCTCTCTCGGCTGGAAAAAGTTCGCTACAGTAAAAAGCATTTGTTACCACGACAAAAACCATCATAGTAGGTGTAAAATCTCCGTTAACTATTGAACAACGACTTTTCCATCAAAATTTTCCAACTTCACGCTGGAATTTAGCAAAATAAATGTCACAATTAAGGTCCATTTACAGCGATTTCTTTTGTGGAGAATATAAAATCATTGGAAAAGACTAATTTTTTTGTAGTGACTATCACATTTTCACCACCCTTAAGCCAACGCTCGTTGTGTGTGTGTGTGTGGGTAAAATTTTTTTTCCTCCTGACATCAAGCCTCTTTCTCTTGTTTTTTTTTTGTTTTTCTTCTTCATCCAGAAACACGTATATGTCTTCGTAAAATAGCTTTTAGGCTTTAGGCCTTGATAGACATCATCTCCCTACGAGTATCCTCAATGAATTAGTTAAATGCAAAATGAATATACTTTTTAACTATTAGGACAACAAAACTGTCCACGTTGGATTAGACAAATCATAGCTACAGTAACTTTTAGCTATAATAATTCTAAAACTAAAACTAAATTTGATGTATATTGTAGCACCACCAAATTTTTATTTTATTATTTCTTTTGTAACACTTTCTCTTCTCTCGATAGTTTATATGGCTTTTCATGTGGACTTTTTTTGTATGCATCTTATTTTCATTTAGAAAGACATGCCCAGGTGATTTCGTCTATGTCATGCTTTATTATCATATGTTTTATTATCCAAAAATTCTATATTTAGTTATTTTTGCATACTCTTAGTGCAGTCCACTAATGTGATTGGCTACATCACTTTTTTTAACATAAAACAATTATTTTGACCAATCATATTAATGGAGTGCTCAAAAATTATGCAAAAATAATTGTATGTAGCAAAACTATTTTTTATCATATGTTTTATTATCTTATTTTCGAGATTTATTAATTAATCTATAATAGGTAGAATGGTAAAATATGATAAAATTAAATAAATTAATTATTAAAAAAGTTAAATATTTTTTTAGGTTAATATTATTTTATTACTATATAATGAATAAATGAATAATCTAATCTAGAAATTTGATGTGAACAGAATAGTCAAAATCAAATTAATCTTATATTATTTTATTGTTATATAAAGAAAAAATAGTTATTCCAATACGGAGATTTATATGAATAGAATAGCTAAAAGTTCAATTTATTTTACATTCATAAAAAGTCCTTTAATTTTAGCTAATCTATTGAGGATGCTCTTAACATTGACAAAGATTGCCATTAAGCCCTTTTGTGATGTGATTTTTCATAAGGAAAAATCTAGTTGCAAGCACAACTGCATACTAATATGTGCACCAATCTAATGTAATTAGTAAAAAAAAATATTTTATTGAAAACGGTGCTAATTTAAATTTTGAATATGAAGGAATCAGTACTGGTATGCATATTAGTACGCGACTTTGCTTGTACATAGCAAAACTCTTTTCGTAAAGCACTGAAGATTTCTTTTGAATGATTTTACGTTATTACTCTTAATAGATAAGACTTGGCATAATACTTATTTGACTTGGGTTGAGCTTGACTTTTAAAATTGGATATGTATTTTAAGTTGGGCTTGATGTTAAATAGACTTGTGATTGAGTTGGAGTTATGTCAAGTGGATATTAAGTGGAGATGTATTTTCATGGGCTTAGTTTTAATTGACTAAATATGTTAGCCGCATACACTTTATTTTATAGAAATAATTTAGAGTTTAATGTATTAGTCAGAGAAGTTAAGTGGATATTGATAAATTTGGAATTTTAAATTTTTAGAAAAAATAGGTTATTTTAATATTTCAAACTTAAATATCAGAATTTGTGTTTAATTAGAGATTTAAGTAAGTTATGTGTCTATTTTATAGATGACGATTCATATTCGTTTGACATTGTTGTGGAAAAATTTAGAGAAGATTAAAAGTTCCGGTTGGGTTCCTATGCTAGACTTTGCATAAAACAAATGGATTGAGGTTGATTTTATCAAAAGTATGCATGTTTTATTATGAAAAGAAAAATTGAACTCGGTCATTTGGGTTGGTACCAACTTTTTTGTTTCTAGTGCATCCACTTTGGAAGCAAAGTGATTTTCTATGTGTGCACATGCTTGGGGCTCTGAGAGTAATAAGGAGGAGATTTCACATTCTATTTTTGCTCATTAGCTGCTGAGGTTAGTAGAACCCTACCACAGGAGTTAAACATAGAATTATGCTCTGATGTAATGTTTCAGTTATGCTATATCAAAGGACTTTTGAATATGAATAGTTTAAATTGTCGCACTGATATTTTGCTGCATTGTGAAATAAAATTGCTTTGTTCTGTATTTTAAACTTTGTAAATGTTCATATCTACATACTAATATATGTTCTTTGATTACTAAGTTGTTGATAACCCACCCCTTATCTCCACAATATTTTTCAGATAATTTTGATGGTTTAGCTAGAAATTAAGAGTAGAAAGCATGAACAATATTAGATGATTGTAGACGAATAACTACCAAATGGTACAACTAATTATTGGAGAGTCTTATTCAATAGATTTATTGTTTTATGTAGAATTGAGTATTTTTAATATGTGGATATTTCGAGTTTTTAAGGAGACTTTAGATTGTTATCCTGAGGTTTTCTTTGGTGTCGTTGTGGAGGAACATATATAGATCTGGTTTGGACAAGTAAATTTATATTTTAACGAGTCTTTGGAGTAAATATAACTGTATTATAGGAGATGATTTTAGGTGGCAAGAGCTAACTTCCTAAACTCTCGAGACCAGGGCATTACATTTTATTGATCTTGTTCGTGCCAGGGATACTGTTGCATCAACTGTCAAGGATACAGTTGCATCCACTGTCAAATGGGAGATATCTAATTATTATTATTACTTTTAATCTCTTCACAATCTAAGTATTCAAAATATTAGGGGTTAGGGGTATATGAAGGCACAAATGATATACTATGTGAGTGGAATGGCTTATCAAACTTTTTTTTTTTTTTTCCAGGACGATTATCACTTGCATGTTATGTACACCACTTAGCTCATAAGACTCAGGGCTTGAAAAATTAGTTCGATTTAGGCTGATTTAAATTGAATTAATCAGAAACGGAATCAATTTTAGTGAACTTTTTGAATTGTTTATTGAACAGTTTCAATCGACAAATTTAGGCCAATTCTAGCCAATTTTAGACTGATTATAGCCGATTCCAACCCATTCAAAATGGTATATATTTTTCAGTTGTCTAACAAGTAATATTTTTAGAGAATAAATTATTGTACAAAAATATGATAGCACTAAACATGTATTAACTTCATCATCATTGTATTTAATAAGAATCGCAAAAAAATTGAAAGATAAAATATGTAGTTCTTTATTTTCTTCTGCTAAACAAAAAAATTAGAAGATGAATGTGTATTTGTATTAAATTTGTGGTTGTGCATAAAACACTATATTTGCCATGTGTTTATAAAACTTAATTGTATTATATATGATTTTTAATACTTTTTATCAAGATTAAAATAACCGATTCAAAATTGTTATAAATTTGTTGAATCGCCTGAATCATTGAATCGGTCCTTAACTAATTCCGATTATGATTTTCAGCCCTGTATAGATTACACTTAGCTTTGATTGAGGCATCAAGGAAGTTATTCTTATCATCAATTTTTCTCCGAGTTAACTTCTGTAATCAGGGCTGTGCAAAACCTCCAAACTCTTATTTGTCTTTTCGACTTCTGCTGCAATTTGCTACTACCAAAGTTAGAGTTCTCAAAATCTAGAGTCGAAGCTCGAAGTTTAGGATGATTCTGCGGTATTTACATCAACGCTGAATATATAATAAATGTGGCTCTAAAATCTTTAGGATATAGAGTAGCCTAACGGTGGGAGGTCATTTTAACTATGTCTACATCTGCAGTTCGAGCCATGTAACTTCCATTTCTATTAAAAAAAGAGCTTAAAAATGATTTCCCTTTAGCCCTATACATACATTTCATTTACATAAATCTTGATTTTCTCATCTCGCTCGTGCTTTTGTTTACAGGCATGGGGTGGGCTTAAATGAGAATCTTCTCAAGCAAGGATCTCGACATAAGGTCAACTATTATTTTTTGTTTGGGTGTTGTGGAAGTGCAAGAAAGATTGGGTGTCCTTATGGTTATGGTGTTCTGTTTCCACCAATAGAGACGCACATGAGAGGTCTGCCAAGCGAGTACAGTAAGAGTGTAACCAGTATAGCTTTGAACAAATTTTGGAACCGAACCGGTATATACCGGTTTTGGTAATTTAAGGACCGATACGGACTGATTTATCACCGAAACCAAAACTTTCGATTCTTTCGGTTTTGGTTCAGTCTGGTTTGGTTTACCATTTACATGTGTGACACTATATAAGTTTAATATTATAATTTTTGTAATACTAAACTTAATTGTGAGAATTTAGTATTTATTATTAACAATTACTAAATCATTAATGTTCAATTATGCTAGTATAGTATAAGTAGTGTTTAACTTATTAGTGAGATCAATAAACTTGAATAATAATATTAAAGTAGTATAATTAGACAGTAGTATAATTAGTGTCTAATTATACTAGAATATTAATTTTATGTTATGAGAATAGTAGACTTGAATAATGAAATTAGAATTTCATATTATATTAATTACAAATTTAGCATATAATATATATATATAATAATATAAACAATTAAGAATATATATACCAGTTTGGTTCAATTTAAACCGGTTTTCAAAATATGAAAACTGGTATCGCATTGGTTTACGACCGGTTTTGGTTTTTAAGAACCGGCAACACACCGAACTGGTTACAAACTAGACCAAACCCGGCCAGATCCGGTTCAACTAGTTTTTAGGTTTTTTCTTACACCCCTAGAGTAGAGGTATTTCAAGACAAATCTATGTTACATTTTGTGTTGTATATCATGGAAAAAATTTGGTATTTGTGGATGTATTTGAGGGATTTTCAATGGTTGCTTGTTTGTTGCAATGATTTATTAGTTTACTAATTTTCTGTCTAGGTGTTAAGAAAGCACAAGAAAATGGGTAAGGAAATCCAACTCTATGCAGCAATTCCTCCTAAAGTTAGCCTTGACTCGAAAATTAGAGGCCAAAAAAAGACAAGGCTCGAATTGGGATCGGAGCTCGATTTGTGAACTCCGACTCATTAGAGTCAGAGCCTAGCCCTATTTGTTATTAATATTAGTGGTGCTTCTTGTAAGCGTAACAACAAATATGTGCTGCTTAAGCAACAAAATTTTCCAACTTGCTTACAAGTGATAAACTTGAAAGCAGTGTAACACCCCAAAAGAAATTAGACTGGCCAGTTTGGTTATTTAACTACTCTCAACTCATCTCATCTAATTATTACAACGTTTTCAAATTTCAACACAAAATATAATAAACAATTCAACTTTTTCAAATTTCAAAATAATAATAATATTAAAAAATAATATTTTATTTAACTTTCAACTTTCATCTCAACTCAACTCAACTTAAAAGAATTTCTTTAGTTTGGACAATTTGTTATAAGAAATCACACTTATAACTTTTCCTAAATTTCACTCATATTTCAAAAGCTTTCTACATGTTATTCCCTATCATTTCTCTATTCTATTAAAATAATATTTTATCTTCTTTCTTTATTAGTTTTTTCTCTCACTCTCATTTCCATTATTAACTACTAACTCTTTTGTCTTTTACCTCCTGTTTTCAAATATCACATTCTATTAATTTTGTAAACACTTATACAATTTTTTTGCCAGGTATAATAATAGTTTTCAAACTATTATGGTATTACAAATAAGTTTTTTTTAATATATGCATTTTCCAATGCGACGGTATTTTTACAAATGGTTTTGTCCGTATATGTAACAATATTTGTTTTGCATTTTTATAATAGTAACATTTTTGTTATCCTTTTATAGAACGGTAATATTTTTTTTTCCTTTCTCCAATGGTAACATTTTTTGTTTGCCCTCCAATGGTAACATTTTTTGTCTACCCTCCAATGGTAATATTATTTGTCCTATACGTAATGGTAATATTTTTTGAAATTTTCCTAATGACCATATGGAATGTAACGGTAAATATTTTTCTGTATAAATGGGGTTTTGAGTTCCATTTACATTCTTAGGAATTCAAGTCTGATTTCATCTTAAGAGAAATTTGTTATTCTAGACTCATCTTCCACTCCCTTCATTAAATGGCTCGTTCGTTCTTTTGTAAATTGTTGCTTAACTTATCCTCTAAGATGAGTTGGAGCTTGTTCTTAATGACGATGATAGATTAACATCAAAGCATGGTGGTAATCACCAGCGTCATATGTATATTCAGTGTGATCATATTCAAGGGCACGAACTGCTATTTCGCAACTATTTTGCAGAAACACCAGTATATCCCTTGAATCTATTTTGAAGGAGATTTCGTATGAGTCATCTGCTATTTCTTCGTATTCAACATGAAGTCGTCCGCTACTTCATCTAAAGAAGAGATCATGCTAGAAGACACAGTTTATCTTCTAAGCAAAAGATAACCGCTGCACTTAGAATGCCTACGGAGTAATTGGTGATTTTATAGATGAATACATACGGATGGGAGAAAGCACCTCCATGGAGGGCCTAAAAATATTTGTGAAGAAAATCATATATGTTTTTTCTAATGAATATTTGCGTTCTCCAAATGCCAATGATATTGCTCGATTGCTCATGGTTGGTGAACAACTATTATTTTAGAAGCAGTTGTTTCATATAATCTTTGGATATGGCATGCATTTTTTGGAATGCTCGGCTTGCATAACGATATCAATGTGCTAGAGAGATCCTTCATTTTTCATAGAACTTGCCCAAGGGTGTGCTCCTCTAATAAATTACTAAATCAATGGCAATGACTACACTATAGGGTACTATCTTGCTGATGGTATTTATCCAAAATAGTCAACATTTGTGAAGATGATTTCATCTCTACAAGGGAATAAAAGAAAAATTTTTCAACAGCACAAGAATCAACAAGAGAGGATGTAGAGCGTGCATTTGGGGTCCTTAAACAATGATTTGCAATCGTTCGTGGCCCTTCACGAATCTTCAACAAGATGGAGGAACTAAAAAATATAATAAAAGCATATGTTATTCTGCATAACATGATCATCGAAGATGAGCGTGATGATAATTAGGGTCCGAACATCGAGTATGATCAAGTTGATGATGATATTCCGGAACTGTCGCACAATCCTAGAACCGAACTTATGGACTTAATTCAATGTCATCATAAAATTAGAGACAGCTTGGCACATCATTAGTGTGATACCCCGTTTTTACGTGTATTTTCACTGAATGAGTATTTTAATTTAATTAAGATATTGGTTCTTTTATTTTAAATTATCGGATTTTAATTGGATTTTATTTATTGTTTTAAGTTTAAATTGTTGTTTAATTAATTTAGCTCGTTTTTGGATTTAAAATTAAGTTGTTAGTTTTTACTAGATAATTATTATATTTTAGCTTTATGTGGTGTTTAAATTATTTTACTTGTTTTATAGCTTTTAAAGTTGTTTTCGTTGGACCAGTTTTTGGACTCCAGAGGTGAGGATTGGACCTCATTTCTTTTCCTCATCTTTTCTTTTTCTCTTTTTTCCTTTTTCTTTCTATCTTTTCTTCTTTTCCTTCTTTTTCTTTCTTTCTTCCCGATTTCCCCCTCAACCGTTCGAACTCTCTCTCCCCCTCAACCGCCGACCACTGTGCTGCACACCACCCCCACCATTCTCTTCCCCTCCGACCGGTGAACCACCCCACCAAGTTTCACCGCCATCCGCGCCGCCGTTTAGCCGGAATAGCCACTCCAAACCGAACGGCTTTTGTGTCGATCTGCCGCCGTCGCTCCACCTCCGGCCACTACCTCTTCACCACTTCATCACCGACTCCTTGCCGTCCTAAACCACCCATTTCTGGCTCCGATCCATCGCCAGAACAGCCCCCACGAGCTAGCTTTTCGATTTGGGTATTTTGGCCTTCTACCACCGTTTTTGCCACCACCCACGGCCAACCTTCACTTCCACTAACTTCATAAACACCTCTAAGCTATTCCCTACCAATCCCAAGTCTTAGTTTGTCCCCAATCAAAAGTGGGTATTTTACAACCCATAGCCACAGTGTTTTTACACTGTTACGTTGCTTTCTCTTTGCCATTTGCTGCTCGTTGATCCTTCAAAAATTATCATATAGCGCTGTAAGTATTTTTCAAACTTCATTTTAGATTTAAATATATTATTACTTTTACAATAAATAATTGTAACTGGTTGGTTATTCCGGACAGAGTCCGAGGAGTTGGGGGTCGGATGGATTTGATGATGGAGTTAATTATGTTCGATTGATGTTGAGATTTATTGGATATGTTGTGTCTTGATGTTTGCATTGCATAGTGCATGCATGTTCATGTTTAAAAAGGAAAACTAGGTTTTCATGTAATGGCGTGCATGTACATGTGTTGGAACTTGAAAACTGGGTTTTCAAGCGAGAAATGTTTTTGGTATATGTGAACGATTGGATTGATTGGTTTGAATCAGAGACACGTGTAGGGATGGTGGTAAGCAAGGATGGTGGTAGAGTCCCGCCTGCAATTCTCGCTTACGGTGCACACGGCGTAGGGATGGTGGTAGAGTCCCACCTGTGATTCCCACCTACGGTGCATGCGTAGGGATGGTGGTAGAGTCCCGCCTGCGATTCCCGCCTACAGTGCTCTGATGGTTTGGTTAATGGGCAATTTTCTGGGAAAATGGCGAGATTGGTTTTTGGACCATTATCTGGGATAATGTCGAGGATATGATTAAAGGAAATATTTTGGGCCAAATGGGATTTTGGTGTACGCGGTAAAAATGTGGAATTTTGGGACATGTATTGGGCATCTTTTCATGCATATTGTAGAGTTTAATATATTTATATCTTATGGTGTTTGGATTATTACTTACCTGCGACACCATGTTTGGTACCGTAGACTTTGATGCAGAGGTTGAGGAGGAGGAGGAGGCTGAGCCCAAGGAGGCGGCTCCGCCATAGTTTTGACTTGGAGTTGCCTATCTTTGAATTTTATCTGTATTTATTTTTATGTTATGTATTTGGACTAGAGATAGTGTTGAGCTTGTAATATTTTATTATGTGTATTTTAAGCGAGTTTGTATTTAAATAAAATTCTGGTACTTAGTTGTTAGACATTTATTATCTGCTGCGTTATTTATTTGTACACATATTGTATGTACACACACTTGGCACTTGGCGATAGAATGTGTGACCCGTGTTGTCATCATCCCGACGTCTCGATTTCCACATATCCGTATGTAGGAGTTGGGGGCGTCACAATTAGCTCCAAGCAGATCTAATTGAATATTAATGGCAATTATATACCCAAAAATAGACTAGCAGCAATCTATTATATTTTATCTTCTGATTAGTAGTGACTATATATATATATATTCTTGCTTCTTCAATTTCCATTCCCAAAAACAAGTTTTCTTCATAAACATGCAAAATATTGTTGTAACATGTACATTATCTGTAATAGTTTAAGCAGTTGTAATGCCAAACTTATTAGTAGATTCTATCCATGCACAAAATTATTGTCAACATCTTCAAGCATCCAAAATAAATATTACCATTGGTACAAAGTATAACTAACCTCAATCTCAAACTCCCTTATTAATGTTGTCAAAATTACACAAATTGTACTTTCCCTTAATAATAAGCAAATTATATAAAAAAACAAAGTTAGTTTTGTTCAGCACTGCGTCTTGCCATGATTTCCCTTTGATGTTGTTGGAATTATATCCTTTGTAGTCCAGGCAAGGTAGTCACATCAATCAGCATGATTCGCTCATTTCTCTCCAACCGCTCTCTCCTCTGTTTCCCTCAAGGGCGAATTCTAGTCTCTCAGCCTCCAACCTCAGTCTTTCATCCTCTTGCCAAATTTTATTTCCCTCTCTTTCTTGATCATATTGCATTTTCTCAACCTTGAGCAGGAAAAACTCCTTCTCTTGAGCACGTGACTCATCCAGAAGAGTATACTTTAGCTTGCTTAGCTTAACAATCTCCTCTGCTGACCTGCCTTGGGCCTTACGTTTTGCTTTCTCAGCTTTCCTTTTCATTGGCCTCTTCAATTCAATGACATCATTATCCAAAACATTCTCGGCTTTGATATCACAAACTAAATCTACAGCAGCAGTCGAGGTACAAGTTGGGGTCGGGGACATCATCGACCTTCGCTTTGGACTATGATTGAGTTGAAATATTGTATATTTCATACATTTAAAACCAATATATTTTTATTATTTCATGGCATTACTATTGGTTTTAGATGGATAAATGGTAATAGGTATAAATCCGAGTTGTTATTTAAATTGATTAATATTATTGTTAAACCCAATGTTTCAAACTTCGTGTAATTATATATCTACACATGGATTTTGATAATAACAAATTAATTCAAAGAATAAAGGAGTCTCAAGTTCAAGTTGTCTACACAAGGAGTCAAGCAGATCAAGGAACCAAGCATGAGCAAGAAGGGAACAAATTCACATTAAAACTCATAGAGTAATACTGTAAATCTCTTAAAAATTCAAAATTAGGATTAAGGCTTAAAATTAATATTTTATCATAAAGTATTAAAATACATTTTCCACATGTGCTTGAATATTTTGAAAATTAAATTTGAAAATTTTGAAAGATGATTGATTGTCATCTTTCACATGTGCATGACATGATTAAATGTTTAAATTTTGAAAATATTAAAAATAATTGATTGTCATCTTTCACATGTGCATGCTTTATTTGAATATTTTCAAAAGTGATTTATGCTCTTTTTGACTTATGCAAAAAGTAGATGATTTTGTTTGAAAATTTTGAAAATATTAAAGCTGATTGATTGTCATCTTTCACATGTCCATGCTTTATTTGAATATTTTCAAAAGTGATTGATGTTCTTTTTTACTTATGTAAAAAGTAGATGATTTTGTTTAAAAATTTTGAAAAGTAAATAGTACTCCGTTTGTCATATGCAAAAAGTAAAAAGATTAGGTTTGAAATTTTTGAAAAGTGAATGATGTTGTCTTTGACAAATGAATGATGTTGTCTTTAACATGTGAATGTTTTTAAATTTGAATATGAAGTCTCATATGCCTATAAATAGATCATTTGAGAGCTTTACATACACAACAATGAGAGCATACAACATTCATTCAAAACTTTCATTCTCTCTTCTCTAAGCATTGAGCCTTAATCCTTGTTCATTTTGATAGAGATATAGTTTGCGCTGTATTGTTCTTATTTCACTCATTGAAGAGTGTTTCTCTGATAACCTATCCACTATCAGCTCATGTATCAGTAAAATGGTGTGTATAACTGTAATATCCGCTCCTTCATTCTTCTTCTTTATTTATGAGCCTCGATCTACATGTCGAACTTCGGTCTATGTGCTGAGCCTCATTCTATGTGCTGAGTTTTGATCTACGTGCTAAGCCTTATGCTAACTATTGTACCTTGATGGCGTGTTTCGAAAGTTGTCCAGCGGATTTCAAAGTAAGATAGATATTTTTAAACTTACGGATATTTTAAATATTATGGAAATATCTATAGGAGATATTTCCAGTATTATTAGATAAGCTTGTTTTTAAAGTAACAAAATTATAATATTTTAATGAGCTCTGAAAATATTATAATTCTGGATAATTACTTAAATTAAATATTTTAGTTGTTTTAAAATATTAAGAGGTTTAACTTTACGTTGAAAACTCTTATTTAACTTAAATGATTTTATTCTCTTTGAGTAATTAACGATACTTTATCATTTTAAATAATGATGAAGAAATATTATTTTATAAACTTTAGTTTATAAAATAATATTCTATCTTAATTCCTCTTAGTGTTTTATTTAAGTGTTTTATTAAAATTTTCAAATCAGTATTTAAACTCATCGTTAGATCGTTTTGAGAATCTCGAACTGAAGAACTGGGATTAAATACCCAGACCCTTACCATTTTCCCTTCACTTGTTCCTTTCTTCCTTTTCTTTTTTCTCTCTCTTCTCAGGCACTTCCAGCCCGTGCCTTTTTTCTTCTCCACCGTTTGGTTCAAGCTTCCAGCCGGAGCCACCTCCGGCCGCCGTGCCCCACCTCCACCCCCAGCATGATCCTCCCCCACCGACGACCACTACCTCACCGATGGTGAGCTATATCGGCAACCCCATCTCTCTCCTTCCTCCAAGCAAATGAGTTTTACACCTATTTTCTCCTCCTTGAGCCACCATACACAGCTGAAACAGCCACCAAGCACCACCAATGGAATCACCACATCATGGGCTTCCTCCCCATGTCCTCCTTTCTCCCTAACTCTCTCTCTTTCTCCGATGGGTCTCCACATCTAGCCATATGGTTGCACCATCGTGCACCACCGTACACGGCTACCCACGGTGTTTCACCACCACCACCTTATTCCTCTCATTACACGAACTTCTCCAACAAATTTAATGTCCAACGGAGCCGTACACAGCTCTGACTCTCCCTCACTCTCCAAGGCACGAAATTAATTTCTATAGGCCGATCCATAGCCGTGAGCCACCGTATGGCCACCACCTCGCCACCACGGCTCGACCACATCATGCTCTACCTTTCCATAGCTTCCCATGAAGTTGTATGGCCTTCATCCACCTCAAGTAACCTCCCACCAATTCGGATGTACTGTTCACGACGTGATGCCACTGTGCTCCGCCACCTTTGACCACCACGAGGCCACCTTGAGCCTTTTCAAGACCACGCCTAGCTATTCTCAAGCCCAAACCGTCACTTTATGTGGTGGACAGCCACCGTACGCGGTGTTACCACCACGTATGCTCCTCCGACGCATGATCGTGACGAGCAGCAAGCAATGCACGGGTTATCCGGTCGATGGTATAACCCTCTATCTTTAGTTATTTATGTTTATAGTAGTTGATTGGTTGGACTGTAGAAGGTGTAGTTAGTATTTGTGGAGTTTGCTGCGTAGTTGCAAAGTAAAGTGTAATTGTGAAGTGTTAGGCTTGATTGTGTAGTATTGTGGCTGTGCTGTGAGTATGGGTGTGAGATGGATGACGTAGTTGTGATACGGCGTGAAGTGTGAAGAGAGTATGCGCGGAGCGTACTATGTGTAGTACAGTGATGCTCCGTGTGATGTGCGTTGTAGTGACGTAGAATGAAGGGAGTGCGCGCATGGAGTGTACTTCGTGTTGTATGGTGATGCACAATGTCATGTGTGTCATGATAATAAGTGATATAGTGAAGGGAGTACGCGTGGCACGTACTCCATGTCGCATAGTGATGCACAGTGAAACGTACATCGTAGTGATGTGAGTCGTAGTGTGGATGGAAGAGAGTTCACGTTAGTGTACTCTGTCCTAGGTCGTGATATACTGGATGGCATGTCACGAAGCATTGGATGGCATAGCAGAGAAGCGTAGAGTGTATGGTGTAGCGTTGGGAACTATGTAACAGTGTTCCGAAGCAGTGGTGATGTGGCTTTAGTCCAAGGTAACGGGTGTTGCCTTGAGGCTGACTTGTGGCTGACTTGGGCTGAAGGTATGTGTGAAGCGGTAAAAAGGTATTAGAGAGTGCAGCGGAAGCATGATGGGCATCATGCTGTTACTCAAGAATCTGTCTGGAGCTGCATAATGTGACAGAGGCTTATTTTTGGATGCAGTCCTCTTGTTAAGTGGCAGGAACTGTGTAATAGTGTCCCAAAATAGTGGTGATATGGCCTGTGGTCCGGGGTGACGGGTCTCACCTTGTGGTTGACTATGGCTAAGAGTATGTGGAAGTGGTGGAAAAGTATCAGAGCGTGCAACGAAAGCATGATGGGCGTCGTGACATGACTCGAGATTTGTCTTGAGCTATGTGACTGATCAGCTTATAATGTTGTCTTCCAAGCGTAGAAGCTGTCAAAGTAATACAAGGGTAAGTCCCAAGATCGAATTCACAGGGACAATGGGTTATCAAAGCGTTTGTGAGATTTTCTTTGTGTAAAAGATGTATCGATTATGAAAGATGAAAATGGATGTGGATCTATGTTTCTAAAATTACTAAAACTAAGAGACTTAGAGAAAGTGTGTAGCAAATGAATTAAACTTGCAAGAAACAATAAAACAAACACTTGGGTTGGGTTTGAGATTCTTTTTATTTCAGATTCTAGATAATTTCTCGATTAACAATCCAGTCAAGGTATTGATATTCGGAAGATAAAAATTAAGCTCAAGTTTTTGCAATATTTTCTCAAGAAATTTTCTAATTTACTAGCCAAATTTATATTTATAATCAATCGAAAGAAGCCTTGAAAAATTCAAGCTTTTGTTGTGCCTTACGTCAACAACAAAACAAGAGCAAGAGCCGCAATCTATTTTCCTTTTGAATCCGACTAGTAATTTAGTGAAATCAACATTACACAACAAAATATTGCATCAAACTAGAATCTAAAATAAATTAAATCTCATTCCACAACCCAAGCTTTTAGAAATTAGTTACACATGATATTTTTAGTAACAAAAATAATTCTACGTAAAGTCATGACAAAATCTAAGAAAAAAAAAAGAATATCCAAAAGAAATAAATCCTAGAAATGCTACACGTAGGAGAACTAAAGTAAAATGAAAACTGAAAAAGTAAAACCCAAGAATATAAAACAAGTCTTCATTCGAGTTCTAAACGAACCCAAAAAAATTACAATAGAAAAATGAGAGATTGAGAAAACTTCCTACGCCGACTCAAAATAAACCCCAAATAAATTGAAGTAGATCCAAGAGCACCTCCAGTTGAAAGCATGAAAACCGCCTGAAGCAAAATAAAAGGAAACGAAAAAAAAGAAACGAGAGAGAGTTCCGTCCAACTCCTTCCGTCTGCCCTCTGGTCTCCAACCAACGTAAACTCAACACCAACAGAACAATAAATGCAACCCCACCGAATGTAACTGAAAAAAAAAACAAAATGAAGCTGCTGCCTCTTGGTCTGGAACTACCGAACGAAAAAACAGAAAAAAAACTGAAACCAGAAAAAAAAACAGCTAGTTCTTGCAACGTGAAAGATAAAAAAAAAAATCAGTTCTGCTGCCATCTATCCCCCCCTCCTAAGCTTCCAGCCCCTTAGTTTTATAAGGTCTGCATGTGTGAGTTGCTTTCCTTTTCCATCCGTGAGTTGCTGTTTTCTGCATGTGCTTGTGAGCTTTTTCTGCATGTGCTTCTTTTATTTTTCATCTGTGAGCTGTCCACTTTCCATCCGTGAGTTGCTGTTTCCAAGTTGGTTTCTGCATGAGTGAACTTCTGCATCCGTGAGTTCCAGCTTGTGTAAGTGGCTTTTCTGCATGTGCTCAGTCTCATTTTCTGCCGTGAGTTTCTAATTCCTGCATTTGCTGTCCTGCCGAGTTCCACTTTCTGCATGTGCTGTCCATGTGCCAGCCGTGAGTTTCTAATTCCTGCATTTGCTGTCCTGCCGAGTTGTTTTCTGCATGTGCTGCTTAACTTTCTGTGTGAGCTGCCGAGTTGTTGGTTTTTATGCATGTGTTCGGTTTACCATGTCCCAAGTTCCTGGTGTGTGCTGCCCACTTGCTTCAAATTGTTTTCTGCATGTGCTGGTTGCTTTCCATGTTTTCTGCTTTGTGTGTTGTCCGAGTGTTGCTGTTTCCATTCCGTAAAACCAGCTTGTTTTCTGCATGTGAAGTGCATGTGTGCTGTAGTTTTCTGCTTTTGTGTTTTCAACTTTCTGCAAGTGTGAGCTGCTTTGCATGTGTGCTGTCCGAGTGATGGTGTGAGTGTGCCGTGAGTTGTGAGAGTTCATGCATGTGCTTCCTGCATTTGCTTTTTTCTATTTTCTGTATTGAGGAGCTGCCATGGGTTGCATTTTTTAGTGCTGTCCGTGGGTTTCAATATGCATGAGTTCCAGCTTGCATGTGTTTGTGTTGCCCTCCATGTTTTATGCTTTTGCCGTGGGTTGCTTAATGTGTAAACTGTCCAACTTTTCTGCATGTGTGTAAATTATTGACATCAATTAATTTGACATTCAATATTAGAATTTGATGCATAATTAAGTATTTAATCCTTAGTTGATAAAATAAATCACTCATTTAAACAACTTAATCATGCAATTCTAACCCTTTATCAGTGACGTAACAGAGATGCATTTGTGGATGTAGTCCTCTCCTATCAAGTGTTGGGATGAACTTGTATAGGGCTAGGAAGTAGGAAGAGTCCTATCGACCGGGTCTGATCAAGTTGGTATTGGAGTATGGAGCTTGTTTATACAAGCGAGCGTTCATTAGAACTATAAGTTGCTCATAGGTGATAAAAAGGGGAGAAGATACAAGTGTCTCTGGTGAGACATGTGTACCAGACAGGTTTTCCAGTACACAAATGTAATTTTTTTTTTTTTTTTATCCCTGGCTTGTCCCTTTTCTCATTTAATTCAAATTTCTTCCTAAGCCATTAGGATATGGTTCATTAGAGTCTCAAACAATTGAAGTGTAAATCAACCAATAATGACTCAATGTAGTCTTTCTAGGCCTTCCGGGTATGTGTTGTGTGTGTTTAAGCAAAACTTTTAACATCTTTCCCTTGGTTTAACAACTAAATAAAATGGATAAGTCCCTCTTTTGACATATACTCATATTTGCACTACATTCCACATGTTCCATGACTTCAACAAATCTTCTTCTTTTTTTTTTTCTTTTTTTTTTTTTTAACACTTCCCAGCATGTAAAATTCAAGAATGGGGAATTTAATCTGCTTTCAACTCATTACTAGTACTCCCCAAGGTGGACCAAAATGTGTCTAAGGCATGCAAATAGAGAAATAAATTCTCTTCCACCCCCCAACTAGATTGTAGCATTGTCCTCAATGATGCAAGAGAAATGAAGGAATTTACACAAAGAGAGCAGTTAAGGGGCAAAACAACTAAAAGAAGAACTGAAAATTCAACGAAAAACTGAAGGAAAGAGGAAAAGGAAGTACCTGGACGGCTTTGAAATGAATGCAATCAAAATAAAAATAAAAACTGAAAAACAAAAGAAAACAATGAAAAGAACAGGATAAATCAAGACCATCAATTAGGATCAAGCAAATGTAGAGTAGATTCCTCAGGTGCAAAGTTAGAAATAAAAGGCTTGAGCCTTTGACCATTAACCTTAAAAGCATTTCCATTTTGAGGATTGACAACCTCAATAGCACCATGAGGGAAAACTGTTTTAACCACATAGGGGCCACTCCATCGGGATCTTAACTTGCCAGGGAACAAATGAAGTCGAAGAATTGTAGAGTAAAACCTGTTGATTAGGCTCAAATGATTTTCTTTGAATATGCTTATCATGGAAAGACTTCATACGTTCCTTGGACAGCTTAGAATTATCATAAGCATCCCTCCGAAGTTCCTCTAATTCACAAAGATGTAATTTCCTCAAAGATCCAGCTTGATCAAGATCAAAATTAAACTTTTTGATGGCCCAAAATGCACGGTGTTCAAGCTCAACAGGGAGGTGACAAGCCTTACCATAGATTAACCGATAAGGAGACATACCCAAAACAGTTTTATATGCAGTCCTGTATGCCCATAATGCATCGGTTAATTTCAAAGACCAATCCTTTCGGTTCGGACTCACAGTTTTTTCCAAAATGGTCTTAATTTCCCTATTAGCAAGTTCAACTTGGCCATTCGTTTGAGGGTGATATGGGGTAGAAATTTTGTGGTGAATGCCATACTTATGCAAGAGGGCAGCAAAAGGCTTGTTGCAAAAATGAGTGCCGTTATCACTTATGATGGCCTTAGGCATGCCAAATCTAGCAAAAATATTTTCCTTCAAAAATTTAAGCACCACCTTATGGTCATTTGTTTTACATGGTATGGCTTCGACCCATTTTGAAACATAATCAATGGCCACTAAGATGTACAAATAACCAAAAGAAGAAGGAAATGGCCCCATAAAATCAATTCCCCAACAATCAAAAATCTCTATGACCAAAATGGGTTTTAAAGGCATCATGTTCCTTTTCGTGACAGCACCTAATTTCTGACATGACTCGCAAGTCTTGCAGAAACTATATGCATCTTTAAACAAATGAGGCCAATAAAAACCACTTTGTAAAATTTTTGCAACTGTCTTGTGTGCAGAAAAATGACCCCCACACGCCTCACTATGGCAAAAAGAAAGGACAGCTTGCATCTCATGCTCAGGCACACATTTTCTAATGATTTGATCAGGACAATACTTGAAAAGGTAAGGATCATCATAAAAGAACGATCTCACCTCATGCATGAATTTTCGTATATCTTGAGCGCTCCAATGAGGTGGTGTTTGTCCTGTTACCAGAAAATTAACTATATCAGCAAACCAAGGCAAATTTTCAACCAACATAAGATGTTCATCAGGAAAAGAATCAAGAACAGGTGTTGGTTGTTCAGTTTCAGCAACTGTGAGCCTAGACAAATGGTCGGCTACCACATTCTCTACTCCTTTCTTGTCCTTGATGATGATATTGAACTCTTGGAGTAAAAGTATCCATCTAATCAACCTTGGTTTTGCATCTTTCTTTGTCAATAAATACTTGAGAGCTGCATGGTCAGTAAAGATGACTATAGGAGAACCAAGAATATATGCACGAAACTTCTCTAAAGCAAATACTACAGCAAGTAATTCTTTTTCAGTAGTAGAATAATTTTTTTGAGCAAAATTCAAAGTTTTACTTGCATAGTAAATGACATAAGGAAGTTTGTTCTTACGCTGTCCAAGAACAGCTCCTATAGCAAAATCACTTGCATCACACATGATTTCAAAAGAAAGTGACCAATCAGGAGGTTGAAGAATAGGAGCAGTGGTTAGCAAAGTTTTAAGCCGACAAAAAGCTTCTTGACACTCGGGTGTCCAATCAAATTTTACATCATTCATCAATAGCTTACATAGAGGCTTAGAAGTAGAGCTAAAGTCTTTGATAAATCTCCTATAAAAACCCGCATGCCCAAGAAAAGATCTAATGTCTTTCATTGACTTAGGTGTAGGAAGTTTAGAAATCAAATCGATTTTTGCTCTATCTACTTCAAGTCCTCTAGATGAAACAACATGTCCTAGAACAATGCCCTGTTGCACCATGAAATGGCACTTCTCCCAATTAAGTAGCAACTGCTTCTCTTCACACCTGGCCAAAACAGCTTGCAAATTGGTTAAACAACTCTCAAATGAATCACCAAATACAGAAAAATCATCCATAAACACTTCTAGAGTGTTCTCAATCATGTCACTAAAAATGCTAAGCATGCATCTTTGAAAAGTTGCTGGTGCATTGCATAAACCAAAAGGCATTCTCCTAAAAGCAAAAGTACCAAAAGGACAAGTAAAGGTGGTCTTTTCTTGATCCTCTGGTGCTATTTCTAATTGATAGTAACGGAGAACCCATCTAAGAAGCAATAAAAAGCATGTCCAGCGACTTTTTCTAACACTTGATCAAGAAAAGGCAAAGGAAAATGATCTTTCCTAGTGGCGGCATTCAACTTCCTATAATCAATACACATGCGCCAACCAGTAGGAATTCTTGTAGGAATCGATTCATCTTGATCATTTTTAACAATGGTAAGCCCAGATTTTTTTGGAACTACATGAATGAGACTTACCCACTTGCTATCCGAGATGGGGTAAATGATACCCACATCAAGCAATTTCAACACCTCATTTTTAACCACTTCCTTCATTGTGGGATTCAACCTTCTTTGCATTTCCCGAGAAGGCTTTGCATCATCTTCTAAATAAATCCTATGGGTACACTCCAAGGGACTTATACCTTTTATATCAGCCATTGTCCATCCAATAGACTTTTTATGCTTCTTAAGCACATCTAGCAATTTATCTTCTTGTTCACTAGTTAAGTGAGAAGAAATTACCACAGGGAAAGTGCTTTGTGGTCCTAAGAAAGCATACTTCAACTCCAATGGAAGAGGTTTGAAGTCCAAAGTTGGGGATTGCTCCTCCGAAGGTTTAAGAGTTGATGTCAATGGTGGAAGTTGCTCAAATTTTGGCCTCCATGGTGGTGTATCTTGCTGACCTATTGAGGAAACAAGAGATGAGTCATTAACATTATCAAATATTTTCAAATCTTCTTCAAATTCCTCTAAAGAATCAATAAGTTGAAAGTAATGTGCAGAATTTTCATCAATGAAATTTTCCAGCAAATTCACTTCATGAACTTCTTCAACTTCTTGCGGTTGCCTGCAAAGATTAAAAATATTTAGCTCCAAGGTCATATTTCCAAAACTCAATTTTAAAACTCCACTTCTACAATTTATGAGTGCATTAGAAGTAGCCAAGAAAGGTCTTCCTAAGATAACCGGTGCTTGGAAAGTAGAATGATTAGTCAATTGCATGTCGAGTACGACAAAGTCTACTGGATAGTAGAATTTGTCTACTTGAACCAAAACATCTTCCACAACACCTCTAGGAATCTTTATAGACCTATCTGCCAACTGCAATGTGATAGAAGTAGATTTCAACTCACCCAATCCAAGTTGAACATAAACATTATAAGGCAATAAGTTCACACTTGAACCTAAGTCTAATAATGCTTGGCCTATTTTTGAGTTCCCTATCATGCAAGCTATGGTAGGGGATCCTGGATCCTTGTATTTGGGAGGAGTGTTGGTTTGGATAATAGCACTAACCTGCTCAGTAAGAAAAGCTTTCTTTTGCACATTCAATTTTCTTTTTACGGTGCATAAATCCTTTAAAAATTTAGCATAGGTAGGAATCATGTTGAATAGCATCCAACAATGGTATATTTATCCTAACTTGCTTAAAAATTTCAAGGATTTCAGCGTGATGCTTATCTTTGTGCAAAGGATTAACCTTTGAGGAAAAGGTGCAAGTGTAGTGCTTGGGACACTTTTAGATTCCAAAGGATCATGTGCCTCATTTTCAGAAGGAGGGTTAGAAATGTTACCATTCTTTTCTACCTCTTGATCTGGGATGCCGATCACCTTACCACTTCTCAAGGTTGTAATAGCCTTGACTTGCTTGACATTTGGATCTCCTGCCATACTTTGAAATTGTTGGTTTTGGCCTTGTGGATTAGGCTGAGATTGTGCAGGGAACTTCCCTTTCTCTTGAGCGCTCATGGTTGTGGTCAACCTTGTGACTGACCCTCGAATGTCAGCAATGGCTTGGGAATTTTGACTATTGATAGCAGCTTGGCTTTGCATGAATTGCTGAAAATTGGTGGACAGCTGCTGAAAGTTGGTGGATAATTGCTGGAAATTGTCTTCAAGGTTCTTTTTCTGAACTGGTAACATGTGGTTGGCATATTGAGATGGTCCTGGACCTCCTGGAGTAGTGTAGGGTACAATTTGTGAAGGACCAGCTATGTTGGGTGCAGGTAAAGCAGCTTGATCACCTCTCCAACTAAAATTGGGGTGATTTCTCCATCCCGAATTATAGGTGTTGGAATAAGGACCTGAAAAAGATTTAGCAACCATATTAACAGCATTAGATTGATCCAAAAGAACTTCTTTAAAAGCTGGAATGGTTGGGCAATCATTAGTCGAATCCCTTGGCCCTCACAAATATTACACTCAAAGTAATCTGAGGTACAGTTTGTACTTCATTTACTTTTGAAATAAGCTAAATTTAGTTAAATCAACATTACACAACAAAATATTGCATCAAACTAGAATCTAAAATAAATTAAATCTCATTCCACAACCCAAGCTTTTAGAAATTAGTTACACATGATATTTTTAGTAACAAAAATAATTCTAGTAAAGTCATGACAAAATCTGAGAAAAAAAAAAGAATATCCAAAAGAAATAAATCCTAGAAATGCTGCACGTAGGAGAACTAAAGTAAAATGAAAACTGAAAAAGTAAAACCCAAGAATATAAAACAAGTCTTCGTTCGAGTTCTAAACGAACCCAAAAAAATTACAATAGAAAAATGAGAGATTGAGAAAACTTCCTACGCCGACTCAAAATAAACCCCAAATAAATTGAAGTAGATCCGAGAGCACCTCCAGTTGAAAGCATGAAAACCGCCTGAAGCAAAATAAAAGGAAACGAAAAAAAAGAAACGAGAGAGAGTTCCGTCCAACTCCTTCCGTCTGCCCTCTGGTCTCCAACCAACATAAACTCAACACCAACAGAACAATAAATGCAACCCAACCGAATGTAACTGAAAAAAAAAACAAAATGAAGCTGCTGCCTCTTGGTCTGGAACTACCGAACGAAAAAACAGAAAAAAAACTGAAACCAGAAAAAAACAGCTAGTTCTTGCAACGTGAAAGATAAAAAAAAAAATCAGTTCTGCTGCCATCTATCCCCCCCTCCTAAGCTTCCAGCCCCTTAGTTTTATAAGGTCTGCATGTGTGAGTTGCTTTCCTTTTCCATCCGTGAGTTGCTGTTTTCTGCATGTGCTTGTGAGCTTTTTCTGCATGTGCTTCTTTTATTTTTCATCTGTGAGCTGTCCACTTTCCATCCGTGAGTTGCTGTTTCCAAGTTGGTTTCTGCATGAGTGAACTTCTGCATCCGTGAGTTCCAGCTTGTGTGAGTGGCTTTTCTGCATGTGCTCAGTCTCATTTTCTGCCGTGAGTTTCTAATTCCTGCATTTGCTGTCCTGCCGAGTTCCACTTTCTGCATGTGCTGTCCATGTGCCAGCCGTGAGTTTCTAATTCCTGCATTTGCTGTCCTGCCGAGTTGTTTTCTGCATGTGCTGCTTAACTTTCTGTGTGAGCTGCCGAGTTGTTGGTTTTTATGCATGTGTTCGGTTTACCATGTCCCAAGTTCCTGGTGTGTGCTGCCCACTTGCTTCAAATTGTTTTCTGCATGTGCTGGTTGCTTTCCATGTTTTCTGCTTTGTGTGTTGTCCGAGTGTTGCTGTTTCCATTCCGTAAAACCAGCTTGTTTTCTGCATGTGAAGTGCATGTGTGCTGTAGTTTTCTGCTTTTGTGTTTTCAACTTTCTGCAAGTGTGAGCTGCTTTGCATGTGTGCTGTCCGAGTGATGGTGTGAGTGTGCCGTGAGTTGTGAGAGTTCATGCATGTGCTTCCTGCATTTGCTTTTTTCTATTTTCTGTATTGAGGAGCTGCCATGGGTTGCATTTTTTAGTGCTGTCCGTGGGTTTCAATATGCATGAGTTCCAGCTTGCATGTGTTTGTGTTGCCCTCCATGTTTTATGCTTTTGCCGTGGGTTGCTTAATGTGTAAACTGTCCAACTTTTCTGCATGTGTGTAAATTATTGACATCAATTAATTTGACATTCAATATTAGAATTTGATGCATAATTAAGTATTTAATCCTTAGTTGATAAAATAAATCACTCATTTAAACAACTTAATCATGCAATTCTAACCCTTTATCAGTGACGTAACAGAGATGCATTTGTGGATGTAGTCCTCTCCTATCAAGTGTTGAGATGAACTTGTACAGGGCTAGGAAGTAGGAAGAGTCCTATCGACCGGGTCTGATCAAGTTGGTATTGGAGTATGGAGCTTGTTTATACAAGCGAGCGTTCATTAGGAACTATAAGTTGCTCATAGGTGATAAAAAGGGGAGAAGATACAAGTGTCTCTGGTCGAGACATGTGTACCAGACAGGTTTACCATATATAATGGGTAATCTGTCCTGAGCATGGTTACATGGCGTTTTAGCCCTAGAGTTGGCTTGAATTCATGTAGCCAGTCTGGATGGGAATGAGGATGTAGTATGGGCTAGGATACGTAAAGGTAGTAATGGGTAAGTTGTCTAAGGTTGTGATGCATGACTTTGTCGGTCGGAATCATGCATCGAATTGTGGAAATAGAAGAATGAGATGGAGGTCTTAGTGTCTTAACCCTAAGGTGAATCACGAAGGTTCACTTTAAGGAATAAGACCCGGAACGTTTTAGCAAAGTAAATGGCACGTAAGAGCCCAGGAGTGAACGGAGAGTGTTCCAAGTGAGGCATAGTTCTATTTTTAGAATAGTTGCTTATGCATTAGATAGATAATGATGTCGCTCGATTCTCCCCCAGTCCTCTCCTGCTGCTCTCTAACAGGTTGAGGTTTTCTCTCCTCCCTTCCAGGTGAGGTTGGTTCTCTTCGTGGGATTTTTGTGTTTTGCCTTAGCTGAGACAGAGGCTTACGTTGTGAGTTCTCCAGAGAAGATGGACGAAGATTTCTCCCGCAAATGGGAATCACTAAAGCTCACTGATATAGAGAGAGATGAGATAGTCATAACCGAAGAGCTATCCAACCCAGCAAACACAAAAGGGGAGTACTGCCTCCTTGCCATGGTTTTTAATGATAGAACCGTGAACAAAGAAGCTTTCAAAACGACCTTAGCAAAGGTATGGAACCCCGAAGGATGGCTCATCTTCAAAGATATTGGCCTAAATAAATTCTTGGTGGAGTTCCAGCTAATGACTGATAAAGAAAAGGTGCTGAAAGGAAGACCCTGGTCCTTCGATCGGCACCTCATTTGTTTGAAAGATTTTGACCCAACTCTCTCCCCTTCAGAAGAACAATTCAAGGAGGAGCCTTTCTGGATTCAATTCCACAACCTCCCCTTTGCAGGAATGAACAAAGAAGTGGGTAGTCTTATCGCGTCTAGCCTAGGAAGAGTGCTAGATATTGAGGTTGATGGCTCTGGTTTTGGGTGGGGGAACTGTCTAAGGTCCAGAGTAGAACTCAACCTCTCCAATCCTTTTCCAAGAGGTCGGTTTATCAGACTTGGTGGCAGGCAACACTGGATTGTTTTCAAATACGAACGCCTGCCAAATATCTGTTTCAAATGTGGCCTCCTAATGCATGGGAAAGCAACCTGCTCAGTCTCACCTCAACAAGCCCAGGATAAACCTCAATATGGACTCTGGCTTCGTGGCACATCATCTCCTTTTAGTAGCCAAACCCCCAAGAAATATGGTGGCTCTACTGAAACACACCAGCAAGAACCTCCATGGAGGAGCAGCTCGGAAGAAGAAGCTGTCAGAAGCACTAGAAGTCGTGACCCCCCATCCCCTGGCAACACAGTGTCCCACATCCCGAGGGAAGTAGTTGAAGACCAGGAGGATCCCATACCTGTGGGAAAAGGTGATGTACAACAACAAGGTCAACACCAAGCTACTAAAAATAGCACCACTGCTGCTAGGGAACCCGTGACACGCCAACCAACTGTCATGCACAGTAAGGACCAGAACAAGCTTTCCAAAATGCCTGTCAATCTGGTTAGTCCCCTACCTTCATATGGTTTAAGTTTTATCAACGAGGAAATGGAACAGTTTGAATCTTCTTTAGCAATTAACTTGCAAGAGTATTCTAATCCTGGGCACCAGTATGATCCCAAACCGATGGACTTGGAGAACTCAGCCCTCAAAAACCACTACCCTGGACAAACTGGTCACTGGAAAAGGAAAGCCAGATGTAAGGGTAAGGTCCTCTCAGATATTTCCAATAATATACCAACCTCTCCTTTGAATGGCCATGCAAAAAGACCAGCCACAGAATTGATGACCACTCGATCTAGCAGAACAAACAAAAAACCAAAGGCCCAACTCACACCTGCCTCGAGCCTTAATCAGAAAATCATGGTGGAGACNAGCTTTTTTCCACAAGTGTGCAAGCCAAAGAAGGAAAACAAACACCATAACAAGGATACTTTCTAGCTCTGGCCAGGAATCAAAGGATCCTCACACCATTAGCCAAATTTTCCAAACGTTTTTCAAAACCTTGTTCACTACTTCCAGTCCAACCAGAATAGAGGAATGCCTGGCACCAATGAAGAAAGTAGTAACAGAGGAGATGAACACCTACCTATCTCGACCCTTCACTGCAGAAGAGGTTGGAGAAGCCATTCTAAGTATGAATCCCATAGGATCACCAGGTCCTGATGGTTTTCCAGCTTTGTTTTACCAAAAGCACTGGAATTCAGTGGGCCAAAAGGTGACTGAAGCAGTACTTGCAATCCTGAATGGAAACCAGTGGAACAATCAACTCAATGAGACTTTCATAGCCCTTATTCCCAAGAAGCACAATCCCTCACAGGTCTCTGATTTTAGACCAATAAGCCTCTGCAATGTTTTTTATAAAACAGTTGCCAAAGCTCTAGCCAATAGACTAAAAGCCATTCTGCCCGAGATCATCTCCCCAACCCAAACAGCTTTTGTACCCGGCAGACTAATTACAGACAATGTAATAGTGGCTTTTGAATCACTCCACACTATGAAAGCTAGATTGAAGGGTAAGGAAGGTTACATGGCTCTAAAACTCGATATGAGCAAAGCCTACGACATGATAGAATGGAAATTTCTGGAAGCCACTCTGATGACCATGGGATTCACAGCCTCTTGGATATCTCTTATCATGAAGTGTGTCACCTCAGTATCCTACTCTTTACTTATAAATGGAGCCCCTCAATCACCTTTTAAGCCTTCCAGAGGTATAAGGCAAGGGGATCCAATCTCCCCTTACCTTTTCATTTTGTGTACTGAAGTACTGAGCTGCCTCCTCAACCATGCTGAAAATATGAGGTTCATCACAGGCCTCCCTATTAAGAAGAACCACCTGCACATCAACCACCTCTTCTTTGCAGATGATTCTCTCCTTTTTTGCAAGGCCAATTCGATGGAATGGAGTCATCTCTTCTACCTCTTGGAGTCATATGAGCAAGCATCAGGGCAAAGGCTGAATAAAGAGAAAACTTCAATTTTCTTCAGTAGTAACACCAGAGCAGAGACAAGGAACATTATCACGAGCATTGCAGGGATTCGAGGGTCAATATCTTATGAAAAATACTTGGGACTTCCCTCTCTGATAGGGAGAGCCAGATGCCAGGCCTTGAAGGGTATTCTTGACAAAGTCCAGGCCAAACTCAGAAGTTGGAAGACCAAACTCCTGTCTCAAGCAGGAAAAGAAATTCTGATCAAAGCCGTGATTCAGTCAATCCCTACCTATAGTATGGGCATTTTCAAATTGCCAAAGAAACTACTCCATGAACTCAGTAAGCAAGTAAGAACCTTCTGGTGGGGACAACAGACTCAGCAACAAAAAGTCCACTGGATAGCTTGGAAACAAATGAGCAGATCAAAGAGATCAGGAGGTCTGGGTCTGAGAGATTTTGAGAATTTCAATAATGCCCTACTAGCCAAGCAGTGTTGGAGGCTCCTCTCTTCTCCAACCTCACTTGCTGCTAGAGTTCTGAAACAGAAGTACTACAAGGGATGCAACCTTCTTTCAGCTAGAGCAGGCTCAAACTCTTCCTACCTTTGGCAAAGTTTTGCTTCGGCCATCCCTCTACTGGACAGTGGACTTATCTGGCGCATTAGCAATGGGGAAGACACTAGAATTTGGCTAGACAAGTGGATTCCAAAAGAGTCAACCTTTAGGCCCCAAACCTCACTCAGATTCCTTCATGCAGAAACAAGTGTGGCAATGCTCATTGATAAGCAATCTAACCAATGGAACCAGCAACTAGTCAGCTCCATTTTTGATCAAGAAGAAGCGGCCATCATTTTGTCAATCCCTCTCAGCCCCCTACCCAAACCAGACAAACAAATATGGAGATGTACCAAGTCAGGAGAATTCACTGTCAGAAGTGCATACCACTTGAAAAACACACTGTCAAACCAACACTTTGGCCAGCCCTCAGAGGACTCAAGGGAAGATAGGCCCTGGACAAAAATATGGCATCTCCATATACCACCTGCTGCAAAAAATTTCCTATGGAGGGCATGTTTAGATGGCCTACCCACAAGAGCCAATCTATGTCAGAGGAAGATTACTAATGATGCTTCTTGCCCAATCTGTCTCTCCCAACCCGAAACAATTGAACATGCACTATGGTCCTGCCCCTCAGCCCAAGATGTTTGGTGTATCAGTGAAAGAAGGCTCCAGAAGGCCAAACTGTCATCTCATTCATTTACCAACCTTGTGGAAACTCTTTTTGAGGCAGTCGAAGATGAAGAAAAGACTTCCTTTGCCTTAACAGCATGGAAAATTTGGAAAAGAAGAAATGATCTAATTTTCAACCAGGTTTTTCAGCATCCTAACTCTCTCATCCAGGAAGTGAAACAGCTGAAGCATGAGTTCACCAACCTCCACCAACCTGCAAACCTCACCACAAACAATCAGATCAATCCTCCTCAATGGACAGCTCCCCCACGAGGCAAGCTCAAAGTCAACTGGGATGCTGCTCTGGACAAGACCCTCTGTAAAGCTGGTTTTGGTGTAGTCATCAGGGACTGTGAAGGCAAGGTCAAAGCAACTCTGAGGAAATCCCGAGCCCTTTTCCCTGACCCTCTGCTAGCTGAAACATATGCAGCACTTGAAGCTTCCCTCTTCTGCCAATCTCTTGGCTGGAATGACCTCATTTTAGAGGGAGACTCCCTTCAAGTTGTCAACCACCTGAATGCCAGCTCAAATGCAGAATCCTATGTGGGGACTCTAATTAGGGACATTAAAACAACTCTTGACTCTTTTACTTCTTGGTCTGTTAATCATATTGTGAGAGCTAGCAATTCTATAGCTCATGCTCTTAGTAAAGATGCTCTTGGCATCACTGATAGTATCTCGTCCTTGGATACTATCCCCCCTTGTATCAGAACTTTGATATGAATACCAATGATCATGGTTTTCTTCAAAAAAAAGATAGATAATGATGTAAGGTTATGTGTATGCATGTAAGTTACCATCTAACACGCACACGGATGGACTACATGGATTGAGTATGGCATGAAGTCCAGGTAAGTATTACGTTCATATTCTTCTAGAGTTTTTCTTTATATAAACGAAGAAGAAAAAGAAAAATTTTCTTTTAAAGGAAAACAAAACTCTTCTCCACGAGACAAGTTTTATGAAAGAAAAAGAATGAAACGTAAGTTTCCATGTGTAAGTACGTAGCGGTCCTCCTTGGCGGCCCCTTTTCACGCACCCAAAGTATGTACGTGTATGCATGTGAATGAATGCTATTTGTAGTACGTATTGTATGTATGTTCACGAAAAGGAAACGAAATGAAGCTTTAAAAGACAAGTAAGAACCGTTAAGGAATGTAAGGACTGAAACTATAATGAAAAGAAAGAAAACAAAATTCTTTTAGAATAACTGTCTTTCCTAAAAATGATTCTTTCTAAAATGACTCTTTCAGACTCTTTCTGAACAACTTTATTAAAATAAAAGAAAGAAAACCATTTTTTCTCCTAAAGAAACTTATTTTAAAACGACTTTTATAAAATGAAAAGAAAGAAAACCATTTTTTCTTAATTAAAAAACTTTTATGAACCGAAAGAAAGGAAGAACCTAAAATGTCCCTATGAAAGACGATGTTTTAAATTGTGACGCCCCCAAATCCCCACGCCCGGACACGGGGAAATCGAGACGTCCGGACGGTAACAACAAGGGTCACCATCCTATCGACGAGTGCCAAGTGTGTGCAAGCGACACATGTGCACGAAGAAATACGCAGCGGATAACAAAGACATAAACTAAGTACCGGAATTTTTTTTTCTTAAATAAAATACAAAGCGTTTCAAAGATACATAATAAAATATTACAAGTCACAAATATTGTTTCAAAACCCAAAACCAAAACATGACTTCAACTCAGATCTCCGGCGGAGCCGCATCCTTGGGCTCAGCCTCCTCCTCCACCTCGAACTCTGCACCAAAATCTACGGTACCAAAAATGGTGCCGCAGGTAAGTAAAATCCAAACACCAAAGCATATTAAACTCAAACAATATGCATGAATAAATGCCAATGCACAAAACTCATAAACCATATTTTTTTCCACGCACGCCAAAAACCCATTTGGCCCAAAAACATATCCTTTAAACAAAATCTCGCCGTTATCCCCGATAACGGCCCAAAACATATCGTTTAAAACCAAGCCTCGCCATTATCCCCGATAATGGCCCAAACCACCATTTTCTCAGAAAATGAATCACAAAACCAGACCTCGCCATTATCCCCGATAATGGCCCCAATCAATAAACCACCATTTTCCCAGAAAATGGATCACAAGTCCTCAACACATCCTCGCCATTTTCCCAGAAAATGGCCCGTATCCGA
This sequence comes from Carya cathayensis, assembly GCA_011037825.1. Taxonomy (NCBI): domain Eukaryota; kingdom Viridiplantae; phylum Streptophyta; class Magnoliopsida; order Fagales; family Juglandaceae; genus Carya; species Carya cathayensis. The sequence continues at coordinate 684,931 of QGSO01000210.1, read as the reverse complement.
AAACCATAAAAACCAATCCGATTATGCATGCACCATGATCTCGCCTAGGGACCATCCGCACACTCTAGCTCTGTGTCACACCGCAGTTAACGTCTACGCGTGTGACACCTACACAAGTGATGCCTAGACTCGCGCCTCGCGCGTACCTGGCCAGGCCATCCTCTAGTCCCCGCCACTCTAGGGACCAAGGAGTCGACACGACAGCGTTACCGTATCGTGCGATCCGGTCATCGCCCAGCGACAACCCAGGGGATGTCACTCAGTATTATCCACTCCCGAGTGACCAGAGGAGCTCCACCGAGATAATAACCCATCCCGGCTTGGGCTCGTGATACGCACGCAGCCGAAAATCCATTTACGCCAATAAAACAGGATTTTCTCAATTAAAATAAAATACACGTGCATGCACCATGTAAATGCAAATCTCAATGCTCGACAAATACAACCAACCATAAAACAACAATTCAAGCAACTCCGTCCTCCATCCATCCGACCCCCGAACTCCTCGGACTCAGTCCGGAATCAGCAAACCAACCAAATAAATTATTGTAAGAGCAAAATATATTTAAATCTAAAAATAGAGTTTGGAAAATACTTACAGCGTTATACGCTATACTTACAATGTAACAGTGCAAATGCACTGTAGCCGTGGGTTGCAAAATACCCACTTTTGAATGGGGACAAACCAAGACACCAAATTGATAGGGAATGGCGTTGAGATATTTATGAAGCTAAAGGAAGTGAGTTTTGGCCGTGGGTGGTGGTGGAAACGGCGGTCGAAGGCCAAGAAGGGGCTGATCGGAGTTGAGCTCGTGCGAGCTGCTCCGGCAACGGATCGGGGCCAAAATTAGGTGGGTTAGGATTGCAAGAGGTAGGGGAAGAAGTGGTGAAAAGATGGTGGCCGGAGGTGGTGCGACGGCGCCGGAATCGGTGAAAAACCGAGTGGCTTAGATACGCTTTTCCAGCCAAACGGCGACACGGTTGGGGGAGATCTTTGGTGGGGTGGTGCGCCGGAGGGAGGGGAAGATTTCTGGGTGGGTGGTGTAGGCCACGCCGCCGGAAAGTAGCGGTTCTGGGCGGAGGAAGAATTCGGCAACAGGGGGAAAAACTGGGTTGGTGCCGCGACTTCGAGGGGCTCGTGGCGGCTAACGGTGGCTCCGATGGTCCTGAAAATTGGTGGGGTTGTAGTCTGATGTGAGGGGAAGAGAATGGTGGGGGTGGTGTATGACACCTCCACCGGACGGCGGAGATATGGGCGGTCGAAGGAGGCTGCACGGAAAGGAAAAACAGAGGAGAAAACTGGGCTAGGGCAGCAACTTTAGGCAGTGCGTGGTGGCTAACGGTGGGTCCGATGGCTCTGAAAATTGGTGGGGATGTAGTCTGGTGGGAGGGGAAGAGAATGGCGGTGGTGGTGTATGACACCTCCACCGGACAGCGGAGATATGGCCGGCCAAAGAGGGGTCGACGGAAAGGAAAAAGAGAAGGGAGGGAGAGGGAGTTCGACGCACGGGGAAGAAACGGGGGAAAAGGAAGAAAAGAAAGAAAAAGAAGGAAAAGAAGAAGAAAGGAAAGGGAAAGAGGAAAAAAGAAAAAAAAAAGAGAAAAAGAAAAGAAGGGAAAAAGAAATGAAGTCCAAATTTCACTTCCGGGATCCAGAAATTGATCCGCTGAAAACGATATTAAAAACATAAAACGACTAAAATAAATTAAACACTACATCAAATAAATAAATAAACACCAAGAAAATATTTTAAACTCAACGTCAAGCTAAAATATAATAAATAACTAGTAAAAACCAACTATTAAATTTTAAATCCAAAAACGAGCTAAAATAAATTAAACAGCAAATTTTAAACTCAACAGCAAATAAAATCTAATTAAAATCCGATAATTTAAAATAAAAGCACTATAATATTAATTAAATTAAAACCACTCATTCAGTGAAAATACACGTAAAAGCGGGTCATCACATAAATGATGCCATGAAAGGCGATTTTCTTTCATGGCATCATTTAAATGTCCCTATGAAAATTATTTTCTTTTAATAGGACTTTTATGAAAGAAACGAACTAAAGAACCATAAGAACTGTAAAAATTGAAATGAACGAATGGACTGTAAAGGAAAGGAAAGGACTGAAAAGGAATGAACGGACTGAATGCATGATGTATGAAAATACATAAGGGCCACATGGACTGAAATGGAAATGGTACCAATGAATGGAATGGACGGGGCAAATTGCAATGCCAGGTAAGTAGTGCTGATAGTGCACCAAGTGCTACACCCAGACGGAATTGCTGCACCCTGACGGAATGGATTCCCAACCTGTAGTCACGGGCGGAATCAGGTCCAAAAGACCGCTAACCCAAGTACACGGGGCGTAACAGTGTGCAATGGCCAATGAAAGTGATAAGAATGAACGGATGCATGTTAAAAATGAATACATGTATATATGTATGAATGGACTGAATGCATGAATGTACGTAAGTAAAAAAAGATGAACGCATGAATGTATGTATGTATGCATGAATATATGTAAAAGATAAATGCATGAAAAGACTCTTTAAGAAATGAAGGCAGCGATGCGTGGGGAACTGTTTTAAAGAAAAACCCCACCACGCAACGTTTTCAAACAAAAAGGAAGACGTATGCATGCTAGGTACGATATGTATGTACGGAATGATAAATGCATGATTGAAAACCTATGTTATTATATTTTAACTGTATGAAGTAATGTTTACGAGTCATCAAATCATTTTAGTTTTTATGTGTGCCTCCTAGGCACAAGATGAGCATGACAGGTCAGGACGGGCACAGCCCAAGGGGAAAAGCACGAAGGCCTAGGCAAGATGTTTTATACGAGAAACTTTAATCATGAAATTTAATATTTTCCGTTGTAATCTTTTAATTAAGAAAATGAATTTTATTTATAGCATTAAGTCTTTTGTATCCTGACATGAATGGAAAAGAATTTTCAAAGGAATCGTAATTCCCATCGATTTTTATCAAAATCGAATTGAAAAGGACCCACCATAAGGACGAGCATTACAATAACCTTTGTGTGTGTAGAAAGTGTTCTACACAGGGAATAGTTGAATCACCACGTGTATGGTGATTGCAAGTGTAGAGGGTGTTCTACACATATCCTTTGTAGCAGTGTTGTTCAAATGTGTAATAGGTTTCTATCTCCATCCGAAGTAGGTTGAATAGTAAATTTGGAGATCCTCAAGGAGTAGTTTGAGGCGAGGACGTAGGCAGTGGGGCCGAACCTTGTTAACATACTGAGTTTGCTTCTCTCTTACCCTTACTCTTTATATTTATTGCTGCTTCATATTTTTTTTATATTTTATATTGTGTATTTGGTTTATAATTGTTAATTTTTAAATACAACTCAATTCACCCCCTCTTGTATTAGTCATCTGGGCAACAATTATGATTTATGCTTAATTTTATAACCTATGATTTAATTGGGCAATAATTCTTCACATGCACAACACATTTTTAATATTCTAGTCATGTTTTTTATTTTTATTTTTTTATTTTGTGGTTTATTTCTTTTTGGCAGCTGCTCTACACACTAAATGGGACCACACGCAACACAGCTCTTTGCTTTTACGCGAGAAGCTTATTTTCTTTTCGTCTTTGTGGATTTTGTGAGAATAAAAGGGAATGAGCAGTTTGCTCTTTTCGGGAGAGGGGCGTGATTCAACTCAAAGGAGGACGTTGAACTAAAGCTTTGGAAACAAGGCAGTAGGTTTCAGCTGAAGAGGAAAGGAAAAACACGTTGCATGCTTTTTTGTTTTGAGCTGGGGACGGACGGAATGTGGGCAGCTTCATTTTTTGTGAGGGACCTATGGACTTGAAGACATAGCTGAGAACACTGGGAGGCACTTGACCTATGGACCGAGGGACCCAGCTGGAAAGAGAAATCAGGACAGACTCAGGACGCTGTACAGACTTATCGAAAGGAGAAGGCATAGGCTAGCATGAAAGAAAAGAGAGAAAAAGACTTTATGCTTTTGCGGGCTTGCTGGTTTTGACGGAAAGAGAGCTGGAGTTTGCACAGAAGGCTTTGGGAGGAGTGAGAAAGAGGGGCACTGGATTCTTGGAGCTTGGGTGACGCTGGGCCTTTTCGGCACAAACAAAGAGAGAGTGAACGAGGGACTTTGGGATTTATGGAGAGAAAGGATGCTGGACTGGAGAGATGAAAATGCAATAGCTGAGGGGACACACGAGAAAGCTGAGGAGCACGGTAGCTGGGAAGACTTTTTTTCCTTGAGGAGCATTTGAGCGAGTGAGGGGCTATTTCGTTTGACGTTGAGGGAAGCGAGTTTATGGAAAGGGAGAGAGAGAGCTTGGAGAGGGAGAGTTTTGACCAGAAAGAAACGTTGATCAAAAAATTAGAGGATGATTTTTTTTTTCGTTTGGTGTAAGCGAGACTTCACTGATAGAACACTGCACTAGAAGGAGCTTTGGACGTAGCAGGGGCTTCTTGGACAGAGATGGAAAGGAAACAGATTTACGGAGAGTAGGGGAGTTTTTCAGAAATGGAGTTTTTGACTCTATGTTCTCTCCACTTTCTCTCTCTTGTGCCTATTTTCTTGTGTTGAGTTTTGTGATTTGTTTTAGTTTTCTGATGGAGAATATTTCTTTGATTTCCATGGCTTTGTGATGAACATGGTTGGCTAAATTTTTGCACTAAGGTTAGAGGTGAAGTTTAATGATTTAGACATTTTTTTTTGGATCAATATTAGAGTTTATATTGTGAGTTTGATTGAATGAATGGTTTTATTATTGGATACTTTGATTATCTATATATTTATCTTGATTCATTGTGATTTTTGAATACATTGGATGCTTGAAAAATCCATGTGATATTCAATTGGGTTTGTGAATGCTTTAACCATCTATTGTTCATGCTTAATCATTAGTGATTATTTTTCTTAACCTTAAATGCTAAATCTTCTAGTTAAACGAAATCATTATCCTAGTTTAATTGAAGTAAATTGATCGGAGATAACATTCTAAATTATTAGACGGATCCTCGAAACCTTAATCGTTCTTCATATCGATTTATTTTATCATATTAGTTTTATTCTACTACTTTAAAAATCTTTATCTCAGTAAATTTTCTCTTTTATTTGATTGCACATTCATTTTAGTAATTTCTTTTTATTGTTTGAGTTTATTTTCCTTATCATATAAATCAATCCATGTGGGTTTGACCTTGTTAGGTACTACAACACCTGTATAATACTTGTAGGTAAAACTGCTCTAAATTTTTAGTTCACTAGTTGAGTCAGAGTTTAGGTGCAACAAACTATCCTTTATGCAACACTGAATCCATTTGGGTTGATCCTTTAATAGGTGCCAACAATGTTTGAATTGAAGGGAGGTATTTTACAGCTATTGGTACATGATCTTCGCTTTGTCAAACTTGCAATCAAAGAATAAAAGGGCAAAATAAATGACCAAGCACATAAAAGAAACATAACTTATAAAAAAGCAAATGCCAAACGCATATAAAAGTGGATGGTTATATTCAAAAACTTCTACGCCTACATCTGAAATATTTATCACTTTCAAAATTATGTGGAAGTTTGGCTTGGAAGATTAAAACGATGTCACTTTCCTACCTTTTCTTATGTATTAACTAAGTTATTCTGGTGGCTATCATCTGATAAATAATTATATAACAAATGGTAATTTATGGTTACATGATGTTTTAGATCATTTCGAATAATTCCACCAATGCCACAAGAGCCCAGGTTACCAAGGCTACTACCATCCGTGTTCAACTTGAAACACCCCGACAGGTTTATGCCACTTAACCACTTTGCAGCACCTAGCTTTTAAAGGAACAGGTTTGATCCGCAAGGCCTCAAGGATCATGCCATCAAGTCGGGACAATCTGTAAGGGTTCTCAACAGCCTGATAAAGAGAACCGATCCACACACAAATAGATTGTACAACAGTTTCATGAGGTTTTGATTTTCCCTCCATTCGAGCTAAACATCTTCTTCTTCAAAGTCTCCAAGTAACAAGGATTGGCATAATAACAACTATCACACCCACCTGGGAGGAAGAACTAGCATGCCAAAACCAAGTCGAGACATTATATTTCCAAGACCTACCAAGAGGAATTCCAAGGAGATTTCCAAAAAATGACCAGACTTTGAAGAAAATCACCCTCAAAGAGAACATTATTCATATTTTCGTAATGGCCTGCGATACAGCAATCACATTTGGAAACAATGGGATTACCAATAAGGTGCAATCTATCATCCACACTCAAAGCAATGTGCCAAGCCTTCCAAAACTAAATAGACATTTTTAAAGGAAGACTTTTATGCCAAATCCAAGAATGCCAATCAAGAGAGGAACCTGCAATTCTAATACAATGCCATGCATATTTGGTAGAGAACATACTTGTCTCTGTCTGAGTCCAGACCAAAACATTCTTACCTAAATTATGCCCAGATAAAGAGACTAAAATATCATCAACACTCTCTGGGCCAACTAAGTTCTCAAGAAGATTCACATCCTAATTGTCAACTTTTACCAAAGGTTGGCCCACTACTGGCAAGTCATTAATCAAGGGGCATTATCCCTCCATTTGTCATACCAGAAAAAATATCTCCTTATGTAATCCTCCATTTAGAATTATTTAACAGCAAAGGAATACAATTAGCAACCATTCTCCAAAATTTTGAACCTTTAGCAACATCTATTAGAAACCAAGGTTTCGATCCCACATATTTAGCCTTGAAAAAATTTTCCCAGAGGGAATTACCTTGTAAAAGGTTCCAAGCAAACCTCATATGTAAGGTTGTTTGTGTGTCCTAGAGATGCCTCAACCCAAGTCCCCTTTCAGCAACAGGATTGCAAATATGTTTCCAAGCCACCCATTTCTTTTTATCTTTCGCATTGGACTCGCGACAAAAGAAAGAGCTCATCATCTTGTGGATCTTATTAATAGTTGCTTGAGGGACCTATAAAACAGCGAAAAGGTGAAGGACCATAATAGAAATAACATGCCGTAATAGAACTAGTTTCCATCCAGTAGATAATAGCCGCATCTTCCAACTACTAATGTTTTGCCTCGCTTTATTCACCACGCCTTCAAGATATGATTCCTTGAGACAACCCAGGATAATGGGTACCCCAAGGTATTGAAAAGGGAAAGTCCCCTCCATGAAACCAGTACTATGTAAAAGGCATCGTTTACGAGTAAGTGGAATTTTATTTGAACAATACAAAGCGGACTTATGTTTATTGGTAGACCAGCCTGACCACCTTTCATATTGGCTCAGAATTCTTTGAACCACGCGAACCGACCTTTGTCTCCTATTAGAAAAAAATAACCACATCATCAACATACATTAAATGAGAAATAATAGGTGTACCTTAGGCCTAATGAAAATTTCCAAATCTATTCTTAGCCACACTCCGATGAATCATCCTAGAAATGACCTCTTCCTAGATAATAAACAAATAAGGGGATAGAGGATCACCTTGACAAAGACCACGACCTCTCGGGAAGAAGCCCTTAATTGTCCCGTTCATCGTAACCGAGTACCAGGGACTTGAAATACAAACATGGATCAGGTCACAGAACTAGGAAGAAAAGCCAAACCTTAGGATGACCTTAATCAAATAATTCCAATCCACGCGATCATATGCTTTTGCTATATCCACTTTTAACATAATGTTTCCGCCATGATTTCTTTTATTAATAGAGTGAACCATTTCCTGGTTGAGGCTGAAATTTTCATAGATACTTCTACCAGGAATAAAATCTCCTTGCTCCAAAGAAATTAGGCGAGGCAAGAGACCTGTTAAGCGATTCACAATAATCTTGTAGTGAATTTTGTAAAAGACAAAGTAAAGGCCGATGGGACGAAACTTATCAAAACTTGTAGGAGAATCCACCTTTGGTATTAAAACCAAGTATCAAGCCGTAAAAACTTTGGAAGCTACTGTGACCCCCCCAAATCCCCACGTACCAACACGGAAAATTCGAGACGTCCGGATGGTGACAACCCTCCTGTATTAAAACGATTAATTATTTTAACACTGACCAACATAACGTTCAAACGGTGTTAGTCACCGTTCGATCTAAGGACATACGTTCGAACGGCACACGAATATCGTTCGAACGGATTAATTCCAGATTACAGTCGTCTTCAACCTCCGAAAACCTCAACATTTACAGTCCAAATTACATCAAAACACAGCAAACTATATGACGAACTCATTATAGCAAACGAAAACACTTATATAAAAACTAAAATGAGAATATATTTAAGGAAGAATACCTGATTTGGAGAGATAAACCGGAAAATCCACCCGTACCCAATGCCCAAAACTTAAATACTCTTCACCAAACGGTAAAAACAACCTCTTAATCTGAAAATATAAGAGATTGATAGAAGTTAGTAATATTTGAGGGTTGGATTGAAGAATAATGGCGTTGGTTGGAAGAAAATGAGTGTGGGAGGGAATGGAAGTCGACTGGAACGAGCGCGAGATTGTGAGGTTCTGTCGTGTAAATGTAGAACATTAACGTTCGAACGGTTATTTAATGAACGTTCGAACGTCAAATAGATTAGCGGGAAAATTTTCCCCCGCTAATTTGACGTTCGAACGTTAAAATTTACATTCGAACGTTTTCATATACGTTTGAACGATTATTTTAAACCGTTCGAATGTCACATTAAAATGTAACTATTTGTATTTTTTTTTCACTATACCTTTAAATTCTCTAAACTATAAATATACTATAGTTTAGAGATATAGTAATATAACTATATAATATATAATCAAACATATATTATATAGTTTAGTAACATATATATATATATATATATAGTATAAAATATCATATATATTACATCTAGTATAATTGTCAAGTACATAAGTTAACCTATATATGTACTTATATATGGTATCATAGCATAGGGTTATATGTATCACATGCATATATAGTGTATAAATATTAGATTAATATAATATAATAATAGGATATCTACTATTATATATAGNAACCCGGGTCACCATCCTATCGACGAGTGCCAAGTGTGTGCAAGCGACAAATGTGCACAAGGAAATACGCAGCGGATAGCAAAGTCATAAAATTAAGTACCAGAATTTTTTCTTAAATAAAATACAAAGCGGTTCAAAGGTACATAATAAAATATTACAAGACATAAATATTGTTTCAAAGCCAACTACAAAACATAAACTTCAACTCAGAACTCCGGCGGAGCCGCATCCTCGGGCTCAGCCTCCTCCTCCTCCTCGAACTCTGCACCAAAATCTACGGTACCAAAAATGGTGCCGCAGGTAAGTAAAATCCAAACACCACTAGATAAAAGCATATTAAACTCAAACAATATGCATGAATAAATGCCAATGCACAAAACTCACAAACCATATTTTTTCCACGCACGCCAAAAACCCATTTGGCTCAAAAACATATCCTTTAAACAAACTCGCCGTTATCCCCGATAACGGCCCACACATACCATTTAAAACCAAGCCTCGCCATTATCCCAGATAATGGCCCAAACCACCATTTTCCCAGAAAATGGATCACAAGTCCTCAACACAACCTCACCATTTTCCCAGAAAATGGCCCGTATCCGAAAACCATAAAAACCAATCCGATTATGCATGCACCATGATCTCCCCTAGGGATCATCCGCACACTCTGGCTCTGTGCCACACCGCAGGTAACGTCTACGGTGTGACACCTACACGAGTGATGCCCAGACTCGCGCCTCCGCCTCGCGCGTACCTGGCCAGGCCATCCTCTAGTCCCCGCCACTCTAGGGACCACGGAGTCGACACGACAGCGTTACCTATCGTGCGATCCGGTCGTCGCCCAGCGACAACCCAGGGGATGTCACTCAGTATTATCCACTCCCGAGTGACCAGAGGAGCTCCACCGAGATAATAACCCATCCCGCTTGGGCTCGTGATACGCACACTCCCAAAAATCCATTTACGCCAATAAAACAGGATTTTCTCAATTAAAATAAAATACACGTGCATGCACCATGTAAATGTAAATTTCAATGCTGACAAATACAACCAACCATAGAACGATATCTACTATTATATATAGTGTCATCTATACTACTAGCAATTAGAGTGTATTATAAAGATACAAAAGCTAAAATTGAGCATATATAGTGTAATTTATAGTGCTAGAATAGAGAGTATCATCTAATTAGTCTATAACTGCAATATAATATGAAAAATATAGACAACAAGTCATGTAATACATATACTATTAAATATATATATGTATTAGTTAATATCACATATATATGTTATATAACACTATGAACATAGTGTCATGTATATAGTAGTCTAGTATATATTATACTATATAATATAACTCATACTATATATACTATATAATATTCAATAGTATAATATATTTTAATTAAATATAATTTTATATATACTATATATATAAAAAATGATAAATATAATATATAGTATTTAATAATATATAAGTGCATTTAATGTATTTAATGTTAAAATATATTATAATTGAATTAATTATAATATTTAATATTGTAATACCGAATATTGCATTTAAATAACAATTATTATATTTAATTGAATTAATTAGGGATGTAAACGTTTTTCAGTTAATACGTTCGAACGGTATTAACTTACCGTTCGAACGGTAAAGCATATAAAACGTACCCCGCACGTCATTTTCACTGATGAAGTACGTGAGCATTTCCTTCGTTCTAAGCTGTTAACCGTCCATTTCCGCAGTTCAACGCCGTCTTCGCCACCGTCAACAGTGCCCACTCAAAGCCTATTCCTCTAACTACCGGTATTTCTCTTTTTTAAAGCATTTTACCATTTATATTTAGGTTTTTGATAGATTATTTGTTTAAGTTAGGATAAACCGATTTATACATCAAAATAATCGGTAGATTTGCATAAATCCATGTTAGGAACGTTTATTTAGGTTTCTATTGCATTTATTTTGGTGTAAAATCCATGGAATCGAAGGATTCCATGGATTTCCATGGCCGAATCGACTCGGCCTGGAATACTGATCACCTCGAAGATCGTTCGAATGCTATCAATAGCGTTCGAACGTTATTCAATAATCGGTTGAACGTTGGAACGTACCAGTCGAACGGTCGGGCTGTTACCGTTCGATCGTTACCCTTATTGTTTGAACAGTTTTCATACGGTCGAACGGTAAGCTAGGATGGACGTTCGACCGTTACGTTAAGCGTTCGAACGTTAAATTAGAAAATAATTACATACATATTATAGTTCCAATATGTCAATATTATAAATCCATTAGCACAACTATTTTTTTAATATTATATTTCTATTAATATTTATCTAATTAATATTGATATTGAGAGATATATTTATTAAAAATGATGTTGTTCATAATATAAAATGTTATTAAATTGCTATTCGTTTCAAACTACTGTAAATAGTTCTTTATTGTATTTTTCTTGTTAATGTTATATATCTAATTTGTAATTATAAATTTCAGGTTGATTATAACGTCTACTTCTAGGCCGGGACGTAAGCGACGCAATCTTGGAGAGAGTAGTAGTAGTGGTCCAATTCGGGAGAGGACAGTTCCACTGGAGCGACCGGTGAAGATTTCTGATTTCCAGAGTCTTCTCTGGGAGGGTCATTCATTGCCCTCAGTATTCAGTGATCGTGGTTGGGGACCTATATTGAATGAGCGGGAGGAAGCATGGGAGCCAGTCTCCTACATTGACATTGTTGCTGAGTTCTATAGAGAACTCGGTAGTGCTAGCGCAGATGATTCTGGGGCCTACAGGATCACTATCCGAGGAGTACCCGTTGTATTTTCACGGGATGAACTTGCTGAGCATCTCGGTATTCCTAGGCTGCCAGATGCATATCCGAATGTGGTGCCTAGAGAGTCTGATCCTTCAGTTGAGGCGGAGACAGCTGAGGAGGAGGCATCGGTTTATACTGATGAGGTCGATACCCTTGCTGATCACGAGGTGAGGGATTTGGTTGTCGGTCCAGATGCTCCACCGTATGACGGGACGAAGAGCATCAAACAGGCAGATTTATCTTCTTTCTTTAAGATATTAAATTTGATAATTGCCAATAACATTGACCCTCGGCAGCACAAGACAGAAGTTGGCATTGATCGGACGAAATTTATGATACGGGTCGCTCGTGGCATTCCTATCGACTTGGTGGGGTATATATTCGATAGGATTCGATCAGAGTCTCGGTACATTTCGATGGATATACTACCATTCGGAGTCCTGATCACCCGATATCTACTATGTGCTGGTGTTGTGCCTGATGTTGCCGAGCGTAAACGGGAGCCGATGGGACTGATAAACAGCACCACTCTCTCACGCAGCACGGGACACTCGAGACTGCGTTTTCGTGCACATGTTCCAGAATCGGTTGATCCTCACAGAGATGCACAGTCGGGAGATCATGGTGTCTCAGCTGCAGCTCTGAGACATCTACACGGGCCGAGGCATCAGTCCACAGTGTTACTCGTGAGGAGATGGCTGAGATAGTGCGTGCAGCGATCAGCGAGCAGACATCAGCAGTGATCGATGCAGTGCGTATGGAGATCCATTCTGCTGTGTCTGAGCTTCGTACAGAGTTTGCTGCCATGTCTGCGACTCAGGTCACCATCAGTACTCAACTGACACAAATAGAGGAACGTATAGCTGCAGTCGAGGAAGTGTGCAAAGACTTGGGGTCTTAATTACTTTATAATATATTTTATTTATTTATTTACTGTTTTTTGTATGGACAACATTTTGTGTTTTGTAAATTCAATATTTAAGTATGAAATAGTATTGTTTTATATTTTCTAAACTAATTATTAATTTAGATTATTCATATTATTTAATTAACCAATTTTTTATAATTACTAGTTAATCTAAATATAATTTGCCAAAAAATTTAAAAATTTAAAACCCTTGTAACCGTTCGACCACTTCAAATAATGTTTGAACGGTGAATATGCATCATTCGAACGGTTATAATTTACCGTTCGAACGCTTTATTAATTTCCCTCCAAAATTTTTTTACCTATCACGCCAATATTATGTTCAAACGGTCAAAACTAAACGTTCGAATGGTTAATCAGTAATAGTCGAACGGTTAACTTATTTGGGACAAAAAATTTCGTCCCTAAGAATAGCGTTCGAACGGTCTGACCTTTCTGTCGTTTTTTCAGAACGAAATTTGAATTTCGTTCCAAAATCTCACTTTTTGGGACGATTTCCAATTCTTCCCAAAGAAAAATTGTCCCAAAAAATGTTTTTTGTTGTAGTGATTCGAACTGGGATGCAAAGAAATCGTAGTCTAGCATTTATAGGATTTGAGGGGCGACAAGGAAAGGTCATATGTGGAAGTGAGAGAGGTACATTTTTCTCCCACTTAGGAAGGAAAGGAATTATATTTAGAATTATATTTGTATTATTAATGCCAATTATATCATGTAGTGGGTGCTAATTACAAAATATATATATAATTACTTTTAGGAAAAAATAATAATAATAATAAATAATATTTTATTATTATTTTGATTCAAAGATACATAATCTAATTTGATTGTTTATCTTAAATGGCAAAGACAATCTCTAAAATATGTGATTTTGCATCTGCATATCGAGAAACCAATGCCTTAGAGCAATCTCAATTCTCAATGGATTATCATTTTAAAGTTAATAGAAGTTTTAACTTTTGTGACAAGAAAATGTCTTAGCCTATTCCATTTACATCCAATCCAATCCTCATATTGGATTATGTATTTATTTTTTATATAATAAAAAATAATATTAAAATAATATTTCTAATTTATTTATTTCTATTATATTTTACCATTCTACCAATAATATATTAATTAGTAATCATATTCTAATTAAATACATGGTTAATCATATCCTACCAAGAAAAGAAATGCAATGCACGGCATAGATGATTTTTATTTTGCATTTACTGTAGCATAAATTAACTGTTCATACACTTTGCATACTCCACTACATAGGATATTTTGTCCTAATAATAAAAAAATAATATTAGTTAAAATAATCCAATGCACACGATATTTAGGTAATCCATTGAGATATTTCTCTAATGCTCTTAATATTGAGTACCCTTCGAGACCATTTCTGGAATAATATTTTTGTATTAGCAAGTTGTAGAAAATTGTAGAAAACTAGTAATGCTGTTATTTCTCTTCCTGGAATACTCGAGAGCTTTATCTGTTATGATATTCAATATTAAAAGGACTTGGCCCTATTACCCCATTATCTAGCAACAATCTCGGCATAATCGTTATTAATGACAAAGTATTTCAAAATATTTGAAGTGGGATTTGGGAATCTACAGGTGAACTCGGAAACATGCTAACAGAAGCTTAAAAACAGCTAGCAGAGAAAATATATTTTGTGAAATTGGTCTGAATTGAGATCAATTTAGTTTTAAATTGAGTCTAAAATCTAAATACTCAACTCTTAAATAACTAACTCATCTCAACTCAAAATCTTTTTACTTGTGGGACTCACAATTTTTTCAACTCCACTTCTTTACATGCGAGAGATCCATATTCTTTTTAAACTTCTCATAAATACATCTAAACGCATCTTAACATCTAAACATATATAAACTCATCTTAGGTAGGCTCTACAAAACTTATTCTACTATCTCAAATCACTACTATTCATAAAAAATTCAACTTATCTCAACCCAGCTTAACATACAAATGAGGCCTAAAAGAGCTCAAAGTATAACTGGAGGATTATTTTATATAAGGGTAATGCTATAGTTACCGCTCATGTATATTGTTTTCGCTTCCCGCTTGATGTGGCATGCCACTTGTTTTATTAATTAAAAGAAAAAGAAGAAGAAAATCTCACGAAATGAAGTGTGATGGGAAGGATTGTAAACAAAAGGAACACAAAGTAACTAAGTAACCATACTGCAGCACACAAGAAATACATGTAGTAGAAAAAATGGATGAAAAGCTTACTGCAGCACACATGAACTAAAAAGGCAGTAGGAAAAGTATAAAAGCACTGGCATAGAAAAACAAGTCTTTGTTATGAATTACATGGCTACAATAGAATGAAAATATTAGGAAGCTCGATGTAAAAGCATTACCTCTGCTAGTGTCCATACTGCTGCAGATGATTACTTGTAAATCAACGGAAGATCAAAAGTTAATTTTAGAACTCTTTCTTTGTAGCTTTTGTAATGTATATATATCTACTAGTTGTGTATCATTAAGATAGATCAATGAGAATAGAATTTTAGTCCTCAACATCTATTTATTTCATATTTCTGTTATGCTTTTAACATGGTATAAGAGTAGGAAATTTCTCCTGCTATGTTTCCTTAGATTCACAAACAGATTCACTTCAAAAATCATGACATCCTCCTCTTCCTCTTCTCCTTTTTCTCTCATTGAGGATCCAAATACTCCATTTTTCTTACACCATAGTGACAATGCTAATACTGACATTGTATCAATCCCATTAACTGGTTCAAACTACATTTCATGGAGCATGTCCTTTTTACTTTCCATCTCCATCAAGAACAAGTTAGGTTTTTTGGATGGCTCAATCACCACCCCTGACCTATTAGACTCTTCCTACATTAAATGGCTAAGATGCAATAACATCATCCTTGCATGGATTCTGAATTCTATCTCAAAAGACAATGCATCTAATATGTTTTTCATGACTTCAGCTAAACAGGTTTGGGACAAGCTTAAGGAACATTTTGCACAACCTGATGAAACTCGAATCTATCACCTCCAACACAAGCTCAGTAGCGTTGTGCAAGGACACCTCTCTGTAAGGGATTATTTCACATAGCTTAA
Source organism: Carya cathayensis (assembly GCA_011037825.1). NCBI lineage: Eukaryota > Viridiplantae > Streptophyta > Magnoliopsida > Fagales > Juglandaceae > Carya > Carya cathayensis. The sequence continues at coordinate 669,041 of QGSO01000210.1, read as the reverse complement.
TGCCATTTGGGAAGAACTACATAGCTATAGGCCTTTTCCATGCCATTCTTGTGGTAAATGTACCTGTGATGCCTTGAAAAATGTTGGTGAAGTCCAACAAGTATGTGTTTAAGTTTTTAATGAGTTTGAATGACAGCTATCATACTGTAAGGGGACAAATCATTCTCCTAAGTCCTTTGCCTTCATTGGATAATACTTTTCACTAATTTTGCAAGAGGAAAGGCAAAGGCAAGCAAGAAACACAGCCTTACCTGTGACGCCCTCAGATTTCCGTTTGGGATCGGACGGACATCTGAAGCGTCGGGACATGTAACACAAGGTTACCTGCCCCCGTACATGACTTATAGGATGCAATGTTCCTAACATGCATCTAGCATTATGCAATATTAGATAATTCTTTTTTTTTTATACTATGCACCGAACTTATAACATCCCAAATAATTAAAGCATAATCCATGCATACTTAACAAAATAAATAACCACGATTACAGTACGGGTCTCAGAAGACTGTAATATCAAAACATGGGTGACTAGACTCTATATTACAGTACCAAAATACACTTATTGAACCAGTTCATCGAGTAACTCGCGTAACTCAATTAACAAGGTTAGAATACTGTCCCAAAAGAAACTAACTATAGAAGCTGAAAACTCTGCATCGCATCTGCGGCGTCTAGTCAACATCCTCCAGCCTATCGGTATTTGCTCCTTGTTCTGAACCTGACACATCGCCTACCATTCGGGGAAAAATGGTAGTTGGGACTACCATGGTGAGATTTGATTACAAATCTCAGCAAGTTAACAGAAAACTTTCACACAGGTTAATGATGTATGCATAGAAATAAAGGTATGAATGCACCATCAAAATCGAAAGTAAACATAACATAACTTGACATAACATGGCATAAAATAATAAGCATAATGTGACATGACATAACATGGCATGAGTTGACATAATTGAACTGAAACAGAAGCTTAGCTTGACGTGACATGAACTTAAATCATAGCATGGATGTGAACTTGAAACATAACATGTACTTGAACTTTAAGTTTAACATGAACGTACACATAACGTAACGTGAAATATGACTTGAACATGAAATACATGAACTTGGAATCTTATTTAATTGTCTTGATTAATAACGTAACCATATGGGTGCTACACGGGTCCCCTAGAGCCGTGTGTCCCTGCCGATTACCGCATCACAACACAGGTATCTAGACCAGCTGTGAGTGCGTTAATACGTACTCCACAGTTGTTGTGGCCCCACGTATTCTACGTGTCACAATTGCTGTGTCTCACGTAGTGTATGCTCCACAGTTGTTGTGGCCCCATACTTCATGCTCCACAGTTGTTGTGGCCCCATGAATACACGTAACATAAAATATGGCACCATCGGCGTTAGTGCCTGGCGCGCTCCGGTGACCAGTTACTTAGGCCCCATTCGCAACCTGTTGACTGTACTTCGTCAACCCAGGGAATTTCACACCTATTTAGACACTCCAGCGTGAACAAAGGAGTTCCACTAGGATATTACCCCATCCTAGCATTTAGGGTCGTGATTGACATGAATAACTTAACTTGAACATGATCTGAAACTTATATGAACTTTACATAAGGTGAACCACGCTTGAGTCCGTGGCACCGCATAACATAACTTGTGGTGAACATGCTTAGATCCGTGTCACCCTTAACATAACTTGTGATGAACACGCTTAGGTCCGTGCCATCCTTAACATAACTTGTGGTGAACACGCTTAGGTCCGTGTCACTCTTAAATATCTTATCTTTCTTAATACATGAGATATTATTTAATATCATGAACTTTTCTAACATGGCGTATACTTGTAAATGGCACAATATGATTTAAACATAAACATTCCATGACATACATGTAACATATGACATACTTAACATGGCATACTTATAACATACAACATTGCATGACATAAAAGATTTTGTAACAGATAAATATTCATAAAAGAATAAATCATGCGTAACAGATAAACATGTAATGACATGACATATATGATAACATACATACATAAATTGTAGTTCCCTTACCCATCATACATACACAATAAACTGATAGTAAGTTAGAAGCTAACTTACCTCGATTGTCACGTTCTACGAGAATAAAGTGCGATATACGAGAAACTGTAAAAGGTCATTCTAAAAGTTAGAAATTTAATTACTAACAATTAGAAACATGGAAACAAGTTATCTTAGAGTAAAATTATCATTTTACCCTCTACATGTGGGAAAACGACCATTTTACCCATAACTTAAGGATTTCATATCCTAACTCCAAAAATTTCCAAAATTTACATTCCTCATGTAAATTTTGTTCTAAACTCAAATATCAACTCAGAAAAAAATTTAAAACAAAACAACACTATGGAAAACACACTATGGCCGAAACATCCATAGGCCATTTCTCTTGATTTTTGTTACAATTCCTTCCAACTTCAAAACTCATGCTTAAACCAAAATTTTACAACAAACATCTTCCAATCCTAAGTTTAAAACCATACTTGAAACATCCATTTAGAAAAAGCTAATAATCAACACCAAACTTTTTTGTAAAAAGATCAAAACACTTGAATCACAAGCTTTGTCCTTAAATCAAAACATCTCCAAGAATTCCAAAAAATCTAATCTTACTTCTAACATATTCATAACATCATCCTCAGATAAACCATGCTTTAAATCATCAAACTAAAGTCACCAAAATCACAAAAATAACACTTGGAGTTTTTGATTTTACACTTAGTCCAAAAACAGAAACTTTTTCTTAACTAGCTTTGATAAATCTCTTGATCAATGGCTTAAGAAGGTGAGATCTTTGAAATAAAGTATCACATGGTTTAAAAACGTGTCCTAAAGAATATCCAACCATCAAAATTAAAATCACATGGCTAAAACCCAATAAAACATGGATCTAACCTAAAAACATCAAATCTTAGGCCTAACCGAAATTCTCTTGCATAGAAAAATCATATCTTTGAAACTAATACTAAATATCTCCAAAATAACATCCTAACATGAAAATAAGAGACTTAGGATCATCATATAAAAATATCAAAGCCTTTAGAGTAAGATCAAACCTCAAAATATTCAAACTTTATCCAAATAAAAACTGTTTTGTCACTTCCAGTTTTCATGTTTCTAGATCTAATAAAATCTATCATCAAAATCTTTATTCATGCAACAAAACCTCAATGAAAACTCTTAAACACATTCTAAGAACACTCCATAAAATTTTCGGACCAAGATATATCCATTAGCTTGGTCAAAAACTCCAAAACATAACACACTCTCCAGATTCACGCCCAGAATGACCTTTCCATGGTTAAAAATACTTTTGACCGACCAAATGACCATGGAATGATACGAAAAATACATCTACGGAAACTAGACTCAAAGAGGAACAACTTTTATGAAGGAGTCATCGTGTGAAAATACTTACAAAGGGTCGAAAAACTCCACGCAAAAAGACCCAGAAATCTGCCCGAGAGAGCTCTTTTGGGTTTCTCTCTAAGAACGGGGTGAAGAAATGATTAAAGTGAAGTAAGTGTGTCTTGCACGACTCAAGACTTCTGTAGGGAGAATATTTGGACCTTAATGATCATTGAGTGGAGGTGTAGACATGTGACATAATGTAGAGGATAGTGGGGGGCAAAAGACAACTTACAAAGGCTATGAGACATGGGACTTGATGGGGTGGGTTCCTCCATATTAATGAGTGCAACTTGATGCAATGAATGGTCTGCCAAGTGGGGGAGGAAATTTCTCCAAGAAGCTATGCCAAGGTGGCCAAAATTCGTGGGCTTTAGTGGGCCTTAGTGGGCCTCAACCAAGTGGGCTTCAATTTGGGGTTTAAAGGGGGTTTGGTTAGGGTTTGAGATGCTATCAAGCCCAAATCCAATTTTTCTTGGCCCAATCAAATTTCCAAGGTTTAAAATGTTGGATAAAGATGTCATAATAAGAATTTGAGAAATTAATAGCATGTGGAAGTGATTTAATCAAGTGATTAAACACAATGCTAGAAATTGGATCAAAAGGGCTTGAAGGCCAACTTTAGGGTTTGGGGAAACCGTTTAGGGTTTCGGTTTCAACCAAGTTTTTGGAGTTTCAAATAGATTCCAATCATTGAGGGTTTCACTGACTAAAACCTATGCGATTAGTCGATTCGTGAAAACTTACGGAGTTTTCACGAGATTTCTAAAGTCTATAGAAATTTCACCATTGAATTTCTAGCGGGCTGTTACATTACCTACATCAGAACCTTCTGCCTTACTTGCCTACCAGAATTTCCCAAAGAAAAGGATAAGTCAGAACTGGTTTGTCACCACTGTGGCAAGGTTGGGCACACGAAAGATAAATGCTATAGATTGGCGGGATTCCCACCAAACTTCAAGTTTACCAAAACCAAAGGAACCTCTACTGCACCTTATTCTATAAATCAAGTTACTACTCAGATTGCTAGTTTACCTCATGAAGAACATACTCCAAGTGTTTCTCACTTGAACCTCTCTCAGGCACAAGCACATCATCTTATGGAACTTGTCAATGCTCAATATCCTCAACTAAACTTGGGACAAAACAAGTCTATATTGCCTACTCCAACCTCTATCAAACCATCAACTTCAAAACCAAATCCTTTGATCACTCCTTACTCAAACCTAGCAGGTAACGATCACTGTCTCTCCCCTCTCTCTAATTATTCTCAATTCAACAATTTGCACCCTCACAAACACAATTCACCCTTTCATCCTAAGCACTCTAATGTTTACAGCACACCATGGATCATGGACATAGGAGCCATTGATCACATGGTGTGCTCCACCTCTTTCCTTGATAAGCCATCTTCTTGCATACAAACTTTTGTGCAACTTCCAAATGGTATACAAAAGCTCAAGTCACACACATAGACTTTGTCAAATTACCAAACTCCTTGCTCCTCACTGATGTCCTATGTGTGCCCTCATTCACCTTCAATCTCATCTCTATTAGTAAGCTCACTCAAAGACCAGATACATGCCTATTTTTCTCAAACAATCTGTGCTTCATTCAGGTCCTCTCTTCATGAATGAAGATTGGACTTGCTAAGGTTCATGTTGGCCTCTACTACCTTCTACATTCCTCTAATGATAGCAACACCAGTACCTCCTCCACTCTCTCCAATAAACTCGAGTCAACCAAGAAGCAAGACTTTGATCTAGGGCACTTTAGATTACGACACCTATCTTCACAAAGGATGAATTTAATTCATTCACTTGATGTAAAGTCCAAAGATCAATCTCATTGTAAAGTCTGTCATTTAGCCAAGCAAAAACATCTTTCCTTTCCTTCAAGTGTATCCACTAGTTTACTTCCTTTTGATTTAATACACTATGATATATGAGGCCCATATTCTCAAGCATCAATTCAAGGCTTTCATTACTTCCTAACTATTGTGGATGATTGTTCAAGAGTCACTTGGGTTTTTTAATGAAACTAAAATCAGATACAAGACCTATCTTGCAATCTTTTTTTCACCTCATAAACACTCAATTCAATAACAAAGTTAAAAAGATCAGAATTGACAATGGTATTGACATGGTTGATTTTTATAAAAACCATGGCATCATTCACCAAAAATCATGTGTGTATACCCCTCAACAAAATGGTGTTGTTGAAAGGAAACACCAACACCTTTTGAATATTGCCCAAGCCCTTGTTTTTCAAGCTGCATTGCCTACCTCTTTTTGGGGGGATACCATTTTAACTATAGCTTACCTCAACAACAGAATACCTACACCCCTCATTTCTAATAAAATTCCCTATGAAATACTCTTTTCCTCACCACCTTATTATACCCACCTTTGTGTCTTTGGCTGCCTAACTTATACTAGCACCACCAGGCATCACAGAACCAAATTTGAACCTCAAGCTAGACCTTGTGTTTTCATAGGATATCTTGCAAATGTCAAAGAATACAAACTCTATGATGTAGAGACTCATTCTACCTCTATTTCTAGGAATGTCATCTTCCATGAATCCATCTTCCCATTCTACTTTGATCCACTCCCTACCTCTCATTCTTCCCTTGACATTCATCCCTCTTTTTCCCATAATTTATTTTTACCTTAGGCACCATCAGATGACTCCTTCACACCCTCTCCTATTTTACAATTTGAAGAACCCAATCTTTCCCAATCTGAATCACCTCCTCCTAAGTGATCTCTACCTGTTACCCCTTTTGATTCCATCCCTCTCTCAACCCACCCTGTCTCCTTCACACCCTCTCCTGCTGAGCTACCTAACACCCTCCCACTTTGAAGGTCAACTTGCCTACCTCCATTAATAACATTGCCAGATAGCAGAATCCATGTCTTTAAATGCCTCTTCTCCAGCATGTACACTACATCTACTCAATCATCACCTCACCTACAAACACCTCTCCCCTTCTCACCAATCCTTTTCTGTTTCCCTCTCCTTACTCTCTGAACCTGCCTCCTATAGTGAAGCTGTGAGATTTAAGCATTGGCAAGATTCCATGAAGGTTGAACTTGATGCCTTAGAGGAAAATCACACCTGGACTATTACTTCCCTTCCTCCCAATAAAACTTCCATTGGTTGTAAATATGTCTACAAAGTGAAGCTAATTCTGATGGTTCACTTGAAAGACATGACTCGGTTTCGAATGTGCTTCCAAGTATAGAAGTGTCAAGTTGTATCAAGGATAAGTCCAGGATCGTATTTCACAGGGACAATGGGTTATCAAAGCGTATACGGGATTGGTGAGTAACAAATGAATCGAGTATGAGAGATGAAAATAAAATTCAAATGCAATGCAAAAAATAATAGAAATTGAAATAAGAGTTTTTGATCAAAAAGGCAAATTAACAAACACTTGGGTTGGGTTTGAGATTCTTTTTATTTCGGATTCTAGATAATTTCTCGATTAACAATCCAGTCAAGGTATTGATATTCGGAAGATAAGAAATTAAGCTCAAGTTTTTGCAATATTTTCTCAAGAAATTCTCTAATTTACTAGCCAAATTTATATTTATAATCAATCGAAAGAAGCCTTGATAATTTCAAGCTTTTGTTGTGCCTTACGTCAACAACAAAACAAGAGCAAGAGCCGCAATCTATTTTCTATTAAAATCCGACTAGTAACTTAGTGAAATCAACATTAAACAACAAAATATTGCATCAAACTAGAATCTAAAATAAATTAAATCTCATTCCACAACCCAAGCTTTAAAAATTAGTTACACATGATATTTTTAGTAACAAAAATAAATCTAAGTGAAGTCATGATAAAATCTGTAAAATAAATAAATAAAACAAATAAAACCAAGAACTCCATGCCGGCTCAACTAAGCACTTAGGAAAGAAAACTGGGCAACAAAAAAAATAATAAAACTAAAAATGAATCCTCTGAAATAATAACTGAAAAACACTAAAACGTAAAGCAAAAAAATTGAATCCGACTCTTCAAATTAAAAGCTTCCAACGTAAATGAAAAGATCAGAAAAAATAGAGTAAAATAACAACACCAGCCGACTGAAATAAAGAAAATACAGGAAAGAAAAAAAACTAAAACTAACTCTCCCTCAGGTTTGTCCAACTCCAAACAAGAAACTCCTTTAAATAGAGTAAGCCAACTTAGAAATATCATCCGAACCGGTTCACTTTAGCTGCACCAACCACACATAAAAGTCAAGACCCTCTTCAACGTAGAAGTCCCTCTCTCAAGCCGTGATCTTCTGTCAAAGTTAAGGTGCCGTGATTTGCTTTGCATATGTGCTGTGATTGTTGTTTTCCTGCATGTGTGAGTGACTTTTCTACCCGTGATTGATGCTGTTATTTTACTGCATGTGTGCTTCTTCTGTGTGCTGTGAGTTGCTGTCTCAAGATTGGTTGTTGTCCACATTTTTCTGCATCATGTGCTGTCTTGTTTTCTGCTTCTTCATTTTCTGCATCCGTGAATGATGCTGTCCATTCTCTGCATGTGTTCGGTTTGTTGTTTTGTTGCATGTGTGAGAGTTGCTTTCTTTTTCTGCATGTGAAGTAAGCTTTCTGCATTGAGGTGCCGTGAGTTGCTTTCCAGCCGTGATTGTTGATTTTCTGCATGTGCATGTTCTCTGCATGTGTTACACTTTATTTTCTGCATGTGCTTTGGTTTGCCGTGAGTTCCAGCTTGTGTGATGTGGGCTGCTTCTCTTTATTTTTTGCATTGAGGTGCTGCCCAACTGTTCTGCATGTGCTGGTTTCTGTTTGTTTTCTTTCAACTTTCTGCATGTGCTTCTTCATTTTCTGCATCCGTGAATGATGCTGCATGTGTAAGCTGCTGAGTTTTAACTTTCTGCATGTGAGTGACTTTCTGCAGGTGCTGTTGAGTGGCTTTTTATTTTCTGCATGTGTGCCGTGAGCTGCATGTTGAGTTTTAACTTCCGTGAGTTCCAGCTTGCATGTGCTGGTTTGCGTTATTTTTCCTGCATGTGTTTCTGCTGCTGCCCGAGTGATGCATGTGTTGGTGGCTTTTTGTGTTCCCTTCATTTATTTCTTTCACTTGCTTTTATCTTCATAGAATTTTTCAGCTATGTAGGCAATGGCTTCACTCCTGGACACCGACCAAGATTTAAATATAAGTTTTACATAAGCATTAGTCGGCCCCACGTCAAAATGCATGCATCTATGTTTAATTAGAGGTAATATCTTATTTTGCATGTCAAATAAAATTAAGTCACATTATCTAATTAATACTCTTATTTTAACTCATAAATCACTTTTAACTCAAGATATTTAAGAGTATTAATACCACATAATTGACCATTTATCACACCCCCCAACTAGCTTTTTGCTAGACTCTAGCAAATAAAGTGAATGAATTCATGCAAAGGTGAAATTACCAACTTGAGAAAATCTAAGAATCACATGCCATGAAATAGATTTGTTGAGTTTAAGAACACTGGAGATAGATTAATCTGAATTTTGTATCAACTGGGAGATTTATACACAATTTAGTTAATCAACCAAGGGAATTACATGTAAGCTTGCTTTCTTTCAAGTGCATGGAAATGGGGTTAGAATTCCAAGATCGACTACCAAGAGACATTAACCGTTTCAATCACAACAATCAATCTGAGAAAACCTCATGGTCTTACTCTAATTCAAAACCATTGTAGTGGCGGCTTTCACGCTGTTACACTTTGAAAGGCGCCTACTTTTTTTTTTGTAAGGACCCCGGTAATAGGCAGTCTTTTCCAGTACACAAATGTAATTTTTGTTTTTTTGTTTTTTTTTTGTTTTTTTTGTTTTTTTTTTGTTTTTTTTTTGTGATCCCTGGCTTGTCCCTTTTCTCATTTAATTCAGATTTCTTCCTAAGCCATTAGGATATGGTTCATTAGAGTCTCAAACAATTGAAGTGTAAATCAACCAACAATGACTCAATGTAGTCTTTCTAGGCCTTCCGAGTATGTGTTGTGTGTGTTTTAGCAAAACTTTTAACATCTTTCTCTTGGTTTAACAACTAAATAAAATGGATAAGTCCCTCTTTTGACATATACTCATATTTGCACTACATTCCACATGTTCCATGACCTCAACAAATCTTTTTTTTTTTTTTTCAGCATGTAAAATTCAAGAATGGGGAATTTAATCTGCTTTCAACTCATTACTAGTACTCCCCAAGGTGGACCAAAATATGTCTAAGGCATGCAAACAGAGAAATAAATTCTCTTCCACCCCCCAACTAGATTGTAGCATTGTCCTCAATGATGCAAGAGAAATGAAATAATTTACACAAAGAGAGCAGTTAAGGGGCAAAACAACTAAAAGAAGAACCGCAAATTCAAAGAAAAAAAATTGAAGGAAAAAGGAAAAGGAAGTACCTGGACAGCTTTGAAAGGAATGCAACCAAAATAAAAAATAAAAAAAACTGAAAAACAAAAGAAAACAATGAAAAGAACTGGATAAATCAAAAACCATCAAATAGGATCAAGCAAATGTAGAGTAGATTCCTCAGGTGCAAAGTTAGAAATAAAAGGCTTGAGCCTTTGACCATTAACCTTAAAAGCATTTCCATTTTGAGGATTGACAACCTCAATAGCACCATGAGGGAAAACTGTTTTAACAAAATAAGGCCCACTCCATCGAGACCTTAACTTACCAGGATCAAAAATCTTACTTTGGATGTGTTTGTTGGCTAAACACTTCGAAACATTTGGTCAAAACAATATTTAAACAAGTAAAGGTCATCATAATAAAAATTATTCAACCTCAAATTTGAGTTTTTGAATGTCCTGAGTGCTCCAATGAGATGGTGTCTGTCATCTGAAGATGGTTTTGTGGGTGCTGCCCAAGGTGGCGACTCTTCAAACATTGGTTGCCAAGGCACCCCATGCCCGGTTTCTGCGAAAGAAACATTAGAAGTATCATCAAGTATATTGACATCACTTAGCACACTTTCTAATGACAAATGTAAATCAGTAGAAGGAAGATTCAAGTGAAAGTCCTCATCAAGGATATTTTCCAGCAAATTAACTTCCTTAACTTCTTCTAAATCCTGTGGTTGCCTGCAAGTATTAAAGATATTCAGCTCCAATGTCATGTTTCCAAAACTCAATTTCAAAATTTCACTTCTACAATTAATTAATGCATTAGATGTAGCAAGAAATGGTCTACCAAGAATTACAGGAGCTTGGAAAGTAGATGGATTTGACAAGTTCATATCAAGCACCACAAAATCCACAGGATAGTAAAATTTATCAACTTGCACCAACACATCTTCTACCACTCCCCTAGGCTTTTTAATTGAACGGTCGGCCAATTGCAAGATGATAGAAGTTGGTTTCAACTCTCCTAAACCAAGTTGCTCATAGGTGTTATAAGGAAGCAAATTGACACTAGAACCTAAGTCTAGTAGTGCTTGGCCTATTTTGGAGCTTCCTATAACACAAGCTATTGTTGGAGAGCCTGGATCTTTGTACTTAGGAGGAGTATTGGATTGGATAATGGCACTGACTTGTTCCGTGAGGAATGCTTTCTTTTGCACATTAAGCCTTCTTTTAACCGTACACAAATCTTTCAAAAATTTGGCATATGTGGGGATTTGCTCAATAGCATCAAGAAGAGGAATGTTAATGCGCACTTGTCTAAAAATGTCTAAAATCTCAGCATGATGTTTATCTTTATGTAAAGGAACCAATCTTTGAGGAAAGGGTGCCGGAGGAGTTACCTTTGGTTCCAAAGAAACATCAATATCACAATTTTTACCTTGTACATTAGAAATGGAACTTTCACCTTTCTTGCCAGCTTCATTACTCAATGTTTCAACTTCTTTGCCACTACGGAGAGTTATTACGGCCTTGCAAGTCCTGACATTTGCTTCTGAAGAAGATGAAGACTCTATGGCAGCAATTTGGATTTGAGGATTTGGTTGGGGTTGAGACGGGAATTTTCCTTTCTCTTGTGCACTCAAGGTTGTGTTCAGCTTGGTCAAATTATTCCGTATGTCATTGATGGCTTGAGAAGTTTGGTTATTTATGGTGGTTTGACTTTGCATGAACTGCTGAAGAGTAGAAGCCATTTGTTGAAATGGGTCATCCATGGGTCGTCTAGGGGCTGGAATTACTGGGTATGAACTGAATATTGAGGTGCACCAGCTCCCGGATGTGCTGAATTTGTGGGATGATCATTTCTCCAGTTGAAATTAGGATGATTTCTCCAACCTGTATTATAAGTGTTAGAATATGGTGCAGGAAAAGGCTTAGAAATCATGTTAACAGGATGAGAAGCATCACACAAAACTTCTTTAAAAGCTGGAATAGTAGGACATTCAGATGTTACATGGCTACTATCCTCACAAATGTTACATTTTCCTTATTTTGGAATGCCCTAAATTTCATGCACTTTTTTAACTCAATCGCCTCCAATTTTTTTGATAATAAGGCAAATTTAGCTTTCAAATCATCTTCCTCATTTAAAACATATTTACCTCCCCCACTTACAGTCCTCAATGGTTCAGCTCTATCATAGACACAAGAAGTGTCCCATGATTGAGCGTTTTCAGCTAAGTAATCAAAATATGCAAATGCTTCTTCCGGTTCCTTATTAAAGAATTCTCCATTACATATGGTTTCAACAAATTGTCGCATCTTAGCTTCTATTCGCCACTGGTTTTTGTCCCAAATGGATGTCCATAATGCATTCTTACATGGGGACCTTAATGAAGAAATTTATATGGAAATTCCACCAGGCTACTAACTCCATAGAGAGCAGATTGAGGGGAAGAAATTAGTATGCAAACTAAACAAGTCTCTCTATGGACTTAAACAAGCATCAAGGCATTGGTTCTCAAAGTTTTCTAATTCACTCAATTCCATTGGTTTTCATCAATTCAAAATTGAATATTCTCTATTCAATAAAGTCAGTCAAAAAGGGTTCATAGCACTCTTAGTGTATGTGGATGATATCATAGTTGGAAGTGATTCTCAAGAAGAAGTTGATTCACTCAAGGCTCACCTTCACAGAAAATTCAAAATCAAAGATCTAGGATCACTCAAATATTTCCTAGGATTAGAGGTTGCAAGGTTATGTGAACCCCAATTGACTCGATCTTTAAGAGCAGGCCCACCTTGGTTCCCATCACAAGGTCATCATTTGGAATCAACATTTGTCAAAGGAAATATACTCTCGAGATCTTGAAAGATGTAGGGTTATTTGGTACCAAAACTATCTCTAACCCATTGAATTGAACCACAAGTTGAGCCACACCACAAATGAAATTTTGCAAGACCCTACAACCTATAGAAGACTCGTTGGCAGGTTCATTTACTTAACAATCACCAGGCTAGACATCAAGTATGTTGTTAATGTCCTAAGTAAATTCATGGACAAACCCTTCACAAACTCATCTGCCTTTAGCTTATAGAGTTCTCAGATACCTCATGGGTTCCATAGGCCAAGGGATTTTCTTATCATCAAGATCATGTCTACACTTAAAAGCATATACTAATTCTGATTGGGCTGCTTGCCCCAAGACTAGAAGGTCTATTACAGGTTTTTGCAACTTCATTGGGGATTCATTGATAAGCTGGAAATCAAAGAAAAAAGTGACTGTTTCTAGGTCCTCAGTTGAGGCAGAATATAGGGCATTAGCTTGAACAAGTTGTGAAATCTTGTGGCTTCTTGGTTTGCTGAAAGCATTATCAGGAAGCTCAACGTAAAAGCATTACCTCTGTTGGTGTCCATGCTGTTGCAAATGATTACTTGTAAATCAACAGAAGATCAAAAGTTAATTTTAGGACTCTTTCTTTCTAGCTTTTGTAATGTATATATATCTAATAATTTTGTATCATTAAGACAGATAATGAGAATAGAATTTCAGTCCTCACCATCTCTTTATTTCATATTTCTGTTTTGCTTTTAACAAAAAATAGATAGGCAAAACAAGTCTCCTACACCCTACCATTTCCTCTTTAGAAGTCGATATTCCCAATTCCCCATAAGCCTGCCTTTATTTCCTCTGGCTCCTCCATCAAACCTTCACCACCAGTCTGTGTGGCAAGGGATGCATTTCAATTCGTGAAATGCTGTAGGAATGTCAAGTTAGTATGGGCTTTTAAGCCTCTTAGCCACCTCGCCACTGTGAGGTACGCCTGAGCTGCTTCCTTTGTGGTGTCGTACGTATGAGCTAGTGCCTGCACTGTAACGCCCGTCCTTGTGGTGGGTTCATTAGAAAATGATTTTAAGAAAATAAACTGGAATTATGGTTCCTTTTGAAATTTTCTTTCCTTTCGTGCTAGGATACAAAAGACTCCATGTTTATAAATAAAACTTGTTTTTTTAATTAAAAAGGTTACAGCGGAAAACATTAAATTTTTATAATTAAAGTCTCTCATACAAAATATTGTGCCTAGGCTTTGGTGCTCTTCCCCTTGGGCTGTGCTCGTCCGGACACGTCATGCTCATCTTGTCCCTGGGAGGGCACACATTAAAGCTAAAATGAGTCAATGACTTGCAAGTATTACTTCATACAGTTAAAATATAACAACATAGGTTTTCAGTTATGCATTCATCACTCCATTCATATCATATACATATCATGCATAGACATTCAGTTCATTTTCAAACTTTGCGAGGTGGGGTTTTTCTAAAAAAATATTTTCTTCTCGTAAACAATTCCCACGCCTCGCTGCCTTCATTTATTAAAGAGTCTTTTCATGCATATGCCTTTTTATACATACATGCATTCTTTCTTAACATGCATACATTCTTTCTTATCGCTTTCATTGGCCGTTGCACACCTGTTGTGCCTCATGGGTTGGGGTTAGCGATCTTTCGGACCTGATTCCACCCGTGGCCACTGGTTGGGAATCCATTCCGTCAAGGTGCAGCACTGGGTGCACTACCAATACTACTTACTGTTGCGTCTAAATTTTAACTCAAATTAATGAACCAAAATTTAGTGCAGTTTTACCTGCAAGTATACAGGTGTTGTAGTACCTTACAGGATCGAATCCACAGGGATTGACTAATGTGAAAAATTCTCTCAAACAAATGAAAATTAAATACTAAAAGAGATGTGTGATTGAAACTAAAATGAGATTATGGAAATGATGATTTTTGTCGTGACAAAATAAGACTAAAATGATAAGCTGTATTGATATGGAAAAAGACTAAGGTTTTGAGGATCCATTTAATAATTTAAAATATTGTTTCCGATCGAATTACTTCAATTAAACTAGAATAATAATTCCGTTTAATTGGAGTATTTAGCATTTAAGATCAAGAAAAATAGTTACGAATGATCGAGCATGAACGATTAATGATTAAAACGCTTACAAATTTATTTGACTATCACAGGGATTTTTCAAGCATTCACTGTATTCGGAAATCACAATAAATCAAGAAAAATATATAGATAACCAAAATAACCAATAATAAAATCATTCAATCGATCAAGCTCGCAAAATAAATTTATCGTCGATCCGAAAATAATTTCCAAATCATTAAACTTCACCTCTAACCTTAGTATTCAAATTTAGCCGACCATGTTTAACACAAGCGCTATAAAAATTAAATAAACATTTTCTATGATAGAATTAAAATAAAATACAATGAAAGCATACAATAACATAAAACTGAAAAGAAAAGAAAATAAAATAAGAGTTAAAACTCCCTCGTGTAGTGTTTTCGTAAGTCCCGTCTACAGCTCCTTCCAGTGCAGCGTTCTCCAGGTCGCACAACCAGATTAGCCTCACCAGCCGTTAAATGAAAAAGTAAATCCTCCCCGTCTACCACTCTCTAGCTTCAGACCAAAGAAAAACTCCCCTCCAAACTGCCCAGTGCAGTACTCCCTGGTTCACCCGAACGAAAAAGAAAAAAAAAAAAAAAACCAACTAAACTCTCTTCTTTCCCTTTTTGTTCAGTGTCTAAAACCAGAAAGAAGCCCCCCCTTTTTTTTTTTTGTCCTGCTCTGTTTCTTCTGCCTCTCTCGAAAGCAATCCTGCCCCGTTAAACGCCCAACCAGCTCACCCTGCGTTCCAAACGAAAATGAACCCACCGTGTACGTCCCAGCTGTGCCTTCGCTTCCCTCTATTTTTGTTTTGTTTTTGTGTCCCTCTCCGTTTCGTCCTCCCAAAAGCTACTTCCCACCGAAAGTCAACCCAGCAGCCGAAGCCTCACGTCTCTCTTTGTAACTCCCAAAAACCAGAGCCTCTCCGTCGTTCAGTCCTTCCCAAAACTCAAGAGCTCCCTTCCTTCCCAAAACTCAAGAGCTCCCTTCCTTCCGTCCCTGTCTCTCTCCTTTTTTTTTTTTAGTTTTTTTCTCCAAACGTGAATCACCTTTCTTCCATCAGCCGAAAGTTTTCTTTCCTACGTAAAACCAGCAGCTTCCTCTATTTTTCGTAAGTCCTTCCGTAAGCTCCTCTCTCCCCTTCTGCCGTAAACATTGACCCCCCCGTTCCACGTTCACCCATTTCTTTGTTTTACTTTCCGTAAAAATTGACAACTTCATTCCTCTTTTGTTTTCTTCTTTCATTTTTTCAACTTGTTTGCCGTAAACTTCTTTGTTTGTGCATGTGTATGTTACTTTCCAGCTTGTTGATTTTCTGTTTGTCATTTCTGCTTTGTGAATGATGCTGTCCGACACTTTCTGCATGTGCTGGTTTTAGGTGCCGTGAGAGACTTGTGAAATGAGGTTGGTTTGCCGTGATTGATGCTGCTGCATGTGAATTTTTTTTCTCTGCATGTAGCTGCCGTGATGTGTGCTGCTCTCAGGAAATGTGCTTTCCGTAAACTAAAAAGAAATCGGATGCGCCGTGACTCAGAATCGGATCTTCTTTGAATTTTATTTAAACTGAAAATAAAGAAATAAAAATAACACTTGAAATAAATTAAAAAGAAAATAGATTATATAAAAAAAAATATATTATATGTGTGAGGAAATATTGTCCAATTAAAGCATAATTATAAACTTAAGCATAAACATGATATTAATCAATGAAAAATCACAACTCGAATTTATGCTTATTAACTATTTTTCCATCTAAAACCAATAATAATGTCACGAAGCAGTTGAAATAAATTGGTTTTAAATAGCTAAAATATGCAATTTTTCAGCTCAAACACTTACCCGACATTGCAATCTGCCCAGTCCCTTCCTTTGGTACCTTTCCATTCCATTCATGTGGACGTTATGTATTTTCATACATTAAGCATTCGGTCCATTCATTCATTTTAGTCATTTCATTCCTTTTTAGTCCTTTCAGTCATTTACAATTCTTTACTGTCTTTTCATTTAGTTCTTACAGTCCTTTCATCCATAAAAGTCAATTTAAAAGCATGGGGCATTTTAAAATAGTTTTCTTTCATGGCATCATTTAAAACGTCAGTTTGTGCATCATTTAAAGCATCTGTTCATTTCATTTCGTGAACATACATACAATACGTACCACGTATTGCATCTATCCACATGCATACACTTACTTATGCTTAGCGTTCTTTCTTGAAACAGTCTTGCGTGTTAGTTCGTAAAGCATTTTAAAGAAAAGCGTTTTGTTTTCATCTTCTTTTATTTAGAAAACTCTAGAAGAGTATGAACGCAATACTTACCTAGACTTCATGCCATACTCATTCCATGCAGTCCATTAGTGTGCGTGTCAGACAACAACCTACATGCATACACATAACCTTACATCATTTCTATCCAATGCATAAGAACCTATACTAGAAATAGAACTATGCTTTACTTGGAACACTCTCCGTCCATCCCTAGGCTCTTACATGCCATTTATTATGCTAAAACCTTCAAAGTCTTATTCCTTAAAGTAAGCCTCTGTGATTCACCTTAGGTTTAAGACACTAAGACCTTCGTCTTATTCTTCTATCAACCACATGTCGACGCATGACTCAGATTGACTAAGTCATGCATCCCAATCCTAGACAACTTACCCATTACTACCTTCATGTATCCTATCTCATACTCAACCCTCATTCCCATCCATATAGGCCACATGACTTTAAGCCAACTCTGAGGCTTAAATATCGTGCAAGCATACTGAGGACAGATTACCCATTACATGC
Organism: Carya cathayensis; assembly: GCA_011037825.1. Lineage (NCBI taxonomy): Eukaryota > Viridiplantae > Streptophyta > Magnoliopsida > Fagales > Juglandaceae > Carya > Carya cathayensis. The sequence goes on along the minus strand of QGSO01000210.1, from coordinate 651,457 downwards.
GGTAAACCAATCCGGCACAAGTGTCTAGCTAGAGGCACGTGTATCTTATCCCTTTTATCACCTAAGACCAACTTATTGTCCAATGAACTCCCGCTTGTATAAACAAGCTCCATACTCCAATACCAACTTGCTCAGGCTCGGTCGATAGTACTCTTTTTACTTCCCGGCCTTGTACAAGTTCGTCCCGACACTTAATAAGAGGATTGCATCCACAAGTGCACCTCTATCACGTCACACAGCTCGAGGCAAATTTTGAATCACGGCACGACGCCCATCATGCTTCCGCTATACTAATCTTACACTTTTCCACCACTTAAATATACTCTCAGCCATAAGTCGACCACAAGGTGACACCCGTCACCTCAGACTATAGGCCACACCACAGTCCACACCACAGCTCCTTCAGGACACTATTACATAGTTCCCGACGCTACATAGTACATTCTACGCTTCTCAACTGCGCAACCATCCTTTTATTCGTGACACACCATACAGTGCATCGCTACACAACACCAAGCACACGCCATGTATACTCTCTTCACTCTACTCCACACATCATTACAGCGCATGTCACACGGTGCATCGTTGCACTATATGGAGTACGCTCCATGTGTACTCCCTTCACGCATCACCCCACATCACAACTACGGCATACACCTCATGCCCATACTCACAGCATTGTCCACAACACTATACAATTATGCCCAACACTTAATTATACCGTCACACTTCACTTTACAACTACGCAGTGAGCTCCAGAATACTAACAACACAATCCACAACCTATTAACTAATAGTGCAGTCTACAGTTCAACCAACCAACTAACATAAATATAAATAACGAGAGATAGAGGGTTATACCATTGATGGGATAACCCATGCGTCGCTCACTGCCTGTCACAATCAAGATGTCAGAGGAGTTGTAGGTGGTGGTTAACACAGCGTACGGTGGCTATTTCGGCTACTAGGGGTGGCTACGGGTGTGGATCTGGGTGGGGAAAGGTTTGGTCATGGTCCTAGAGTGGTGGCCTTATGGCGGTACCGAGGTGGCACACGGAGGAGGCACGGTGGTACGTAGAGGTGTTTTGGACTGTGTATGGCTAAACTAGGAAATGGAGAGGGAGAGCTAGAGGAGCTTCGTTGGGTGTGGAGGAGCTTGAGGGAGGTGTGGTGGAGCTATGGTGGTGAGGTGGTGGCTCATGGCAGCGGATCGATCGTGAGTAGTGTAAACCGTGCATGAGAGAGTGGGGGACAGTGAAAGCTGTAGGGACTTCGTATGGGCATGAAAACAGTTAGGGGAGGTTGTGGTGGTGAGAGGATCATGGTGGTGGTGGTAAGGTGGCATGGGTAGTCGTGCATGGTGGAGAAACCGTGTGTGTGTGTAGTGACCCATTAGAGAGAGGGGAGGGAGGGGGAAAAAGGACCATGGAAATGAAGCCCATGGAGTGGAGATGCCAGTTGGTGGTGGTTCGAGGCCAAGCTGGCCCTGTATGGTGGAGCTAGGAGGAGAAATGGGCTTGAAACCCATTTTGGATGAGGTGCCGTGGGAGAAGGAGGAGGTTGATGTGGAGTTCACCGGTGGGAGGAGGGAGGCTGTTGGTGGGGGAGGTGGAGCTGGGTGATCGATGGTGGCGTCGGCTAGGAGGAGATGCGGCACGGGTGAGGGAGAAGGGAGACGCGTCGGGCTGGGAGAGAGGGAGAGGGGAGAGAGAGAGAGAGAGGAAAGGAAAAAGTGAGGAGAAAAAGGTAGGGTCTTGGGTTTTTAATCCAGGCCATTCATTTCTGGATCTTCAAAATGATTTAAGGTGAGTTAAAATACTGATTTGAAAACGTGTAAGCATTTTATTTAAATTCAAACACTGAGAGGTAATTAAAATGATGAATTCTCATTAATCACTTGAAGAGAATAAAATGATTTAAATTAATTTAGAGTTTTCAATATAAAATTAAATCTCGTAATATTTTTAAACGACTAAAATATTTTAATTTAAATCATTTTTCACGATTATAATATTTTTGGAGCTCTTCAAAAATATTATAATTGCGTTATTTAAAAACAAATTTAGTCTAATAACACTAAAAAACAAAATTTCACAATTTTTCGTAAGCTTTTAAAATAAATGTGCTTGCTTTAAAATCCGCTTGATATCTTTTAAAACACGTCACTGAGGTACAGAACGTAAAACGAGACTCGTAATTACAGACGAAAGAAGGAGCTAGTTAATACATGCACTGCCCTACATAAACAACGAGGCTGCCATTATGCCTCCTTAGTTCCATTTTTTCCCGCCAGTTCGCTGCACTCACTACCACAATATTAGAGAGAGGGGGGCTGGATTTATGGAAACTCTCTCTCTCTCTCTCTTATCTTTTCTGCAAATCTTTCTCGCAAAATGTTTTGATTTTTCCATTTTGGAAATGTCATTGGGACAGGTGCCTGAAACCTCCACACAAGTGAATGATGACGACACTCACAATCTCTTATGCGCTAATAGAGGTTCCTGCTCATGGATTTCGTGCCTGTGCTTGGCGCTAGGCTCCACCATTGGATCATCATGGTGGGAGCAAATCAAGAAGCCAGAGAGTGATGACTGATGGTGGAGCCAAGGGTGGAAGAAATTTTGAGAGTGGTTTGAGCTTGTGGCCCATCTGAAATGGAAGACATTGGTTCAAGAAAAACCGCACTGGATTGGAAGCGTTCAATGGGCATGGGAAATTCAACTATGATTCTTTGAGTTACGCACTGAACTTCGACGTGGGGATGGGGCAAAACAACCATTTGGATGAGGATTATTTGGGCCACAACTTCTTGTGCCGATATGCTTCAATTCTAGCTTCAGCTTAGTTGTCAATGGATTTGGGGAAGGATGTTCCAGTGTTCATGTGATAGGCATGATGGTAATAGAGGTGGTTTTAACGTGGATATTAGCTCCGATGCTGGGGGAGAATCACAGGAAGCTTTCACGGGAATGGGTTTCTCGCGCTTGAGAGAAGATGAAATTGTTTAGTGTATTAAGACATGGCACACGGACATGCCACGTCAAGCAGGATGGGCAAGCAGTGGCCATAGCATTTTTCTTTTATATAATCTAACACCCAAATAAAACATACTTCATCCTTAATTAATTCTCTCTCTTTCAATTTTTTATTTTCTTTTCAATGGAGAAGCCAAAGTATAAATTATTGTATATATACAACGTTGCATCATCATACTATCATTTTTCTTCAAATAACACTCTATATATTCAATTTCATCTTTAAGATAGACAAGAAATATATAAATGATGTAACACAATCTTAACAATATATACATATTACATATTATAGAAGAAAATTAATTATACAGTACAAATTAATTTGTGGATCTTTTTCACTATGAAAATCTAATAGACATTGTAAATACTTACATAAGTTTGGTTGGAAGTGAGGAGTGAGCGAAAGTGCACTCTAAATACCTTATTATTGGATTAAAATACTAAAATGTGAATAGAAATAATTTAACTTAACGTGCATTCTTGAATTGAGTGCCTATTTACTTTGGGATACTCTTAAGCAGATTTTTATGTTTAATTTCAGAGTTTATAAAAGAGCAAGTCAAAGTCCAGTCAAATTCAAATGAAGACTTTCATGGGGTTTGAGAGAAATTTGGATCAAGAAAGAAAAGAAAAAAATCACAAAGAAAATGCAAGACTTCCAATGTGATGCCCTAGATTTCAGTTTGGGATCGGACGGACATCTGAAGCGTTGGGACATGCAACACAAGGTTACCTGCCCCCATTCATGACATATAAGATGCAATGTTTCTAACATGCATCTAGCATGCAATATTCGCAACGGATAAATTATTTTTTTCTTGAGCAATACTATGCGCCAAAGTTATAATATCCCAAATAGTTAAATCGTAATCCAAGCATAGTTAACAAAATAAACATCCATGATTTCAGTTTGAGTCTTAGAAGACTGTAATCTAAAAAACATGAGAGACCAGAATCCATATTTACGTTACCAAAATATACTAATGAGGAAGTTCATCGAGTAACTCATATAACTCGACTAATGAGGCCAGAATACTGTCCAAAAACTAACTATGGAAGTTGTAAGCTCTGCGTCGTGTTTGCGGTATCTAGTCAACCTCCTGTCTACCAATGTCTGCTCCCTGCTCTGATCCTGACACATCCCATACCATTCGAGGGGAATGGTAGTTGGGACTACCATGGTGAGATTTGATTACAAATCTCAGTAAGTTAATAGGAAACTCTCACACAGGTTAATGATGCATGCATGGCAGTAAATGCATGAATGCTTTTATTAAATTCATTAGTAAGTATAGCATAACTTGATATATAGCATGGCGTAACTGACATAACCTGAACTGAAATGTGAACTGAACTTGTCTTAACATGACATGAACTTCAACTCAAAACATAACAAGACTAGCAACATAACATGAACGTGAACTTGAAACATAGCATGAACGTGAACATACATAACATAAACATGAACTTGAACTTAACATAAACCCGAGCATAACATCGCATAAACGTGAACTTGAGACATAATGTGAATGTGAACATAACATAACATGAATATGAACTTGAACATAACATGATATGAACGTGAACTTGAAACATAACGTGAACATGAATATAACATGTACGTGAGCATAACATAACATAACATAACATAACATGAACTTGATCTGAAACTTATTCTTATCTCATGGGGTCACTATGGTTGCTTATTCTTATCTCATGGTGTCAGCATGATTGCTTATTTTTATCTCATGGGGTTACCATGATGGTGTATTCTTATCTCATGGGGTTACCATGATTGCTTAAATACTTACATAAGTTTGGTTGGAAGTGAGGAGTGAGCGAAAGTGCACTCTAAATACCTTATTATTGGATTAAAATACTAAAATGTGAATAGAAATAATTTAACTTAACGTGCATTCTTGAATTGAGTGCCTATTTACTTTGGGATACTCTTAAGCAGATTTTTATGTTTAATTTCAGAGTTTATAAAAGAGCAAGTCAAAGTCCAGTCAAATTCAAATGAAGACTTTCATGGGGTTTGAGAGAAATTTGGATCAAGAAAGAAAAGAAAAAAATCACAAAGAAAATGCAAGACTTCCAATGTGATGCCCTAGATTTCAGTTTGGGATCGGACGGACATCTGAAGCGTTGGGACATGCAACACAAGGTTACCTGCCCCCATTCATGACATATAAGATGCAATGTTTCTAACATGCATCTAGCATGCAATATTCGCAACGGATAAATTATTTTTTTCTTGAGCAATACTATGCGCCAAAGTTATAATATCCCAAATAGTTAAATCGTAATCCAAGCATAGTTAACAAAATAAACATCCATGATTTCAGTTTGAGTCTTAGAAGACTGTAATCTAAAAAACATGAGAGACCAGAATCCATATTTACGTTACCAAAATATACTAATGAGGAAGTTCATCGAGTAACTCATATAACTCGACTAATGAGGCCAAAATACTGTCCAAAAACTAACTATGGAAGTTGTAAGCTCTCGTCGTGTTTGCGGTATCTAGTCAACCTCCTGTCTACCAATGTCTCTCCCTGCTCTGATCCTGACACATCCCATACCATTCGGGGGGAATGGTAGTTGGGACTACCATGTGAGATTTGATTACAAATCTCAGTAAGTTAATAGGAAACTCTCACACAGGTTAATGATGCATGCATGGCAGTAAAAGCATGAATGCTTTTATTAAAGTCATTAGTAAGTATAGCATAACTTGATATATAGCATGGCGTAACTGACATAACCTGAACTGAAATGTGAACTGAACTTGTCTTAACATGACATGAACTTCAACTCAAAACATAACAAGACTAGCAACATAACATGAACGTGAACTTGAAACATAGCATGAACGTGAACATACATAACATAAACATGAACTTGAACTTAACATAAACCCGAGCATAACATCGCATAAACGTGAACTTGAGACATAATGTGAATGTGAACATAACATAACATGAAATGAACTTGAACATAACATGATATGAACGTGAACTTGAAACATAACGTGAATATGAATATAACATGTACGTGAGCATAACATAACATAACATAACATAACATGAACTTGATCTGAAACTTATTCTTATCTCATGGGGTCACCATGGTTGCTTATTCTTATCTCATGGTGTCAGCATGATTGCTTATTTTTATCTCATGGGGTTACCATGATGGTGTATTCTTATCTCATGTGGTTACCATGATTGCTTATTCTTAACTTCTTAACATAAACTTCGACTTGAATTCTGACAATAAAATGATTCCTCTAGTCGTTTCGTCAAAATAGTGAACAATCATAATGATTTCGCCCAACATATTCCATTAGAGATACTCAGAAAATTAGAATGATTCCATCATGAGTATTTTAAAACATGTACCCTAGCAATCGGAATGATTACACCAGGAGTACCTAGTAATACTTTGACAATTAGAATGATTCCATCATGAGTATTTAAAACATGTACCCTACCAATCAGAATAATTACACCATGAGTACCTAGTAATACTCTGATAATCAAAATGATTCCATCACGAGTATTTTAAAACACGTACCCTAACAATCAGAATGATTACACCAGGAGTACCTAGTAATACTCTGACAATTAGAATGATTCCATCACGAGTATTTAAAACACGTACCCTATCAATCATAATGATTATATCAGGAGTACCTAGTAATACTCTGACAATTAGAATGATTCCGTCACGAGTATTTTAAAACACGTATCCTAGCAATCAGAATGATTATACCAGGAGTACCTAGTAATACCTTAATAATCAGAATGATTCAATCAAAAGTATTTTAAAAAAATCACGTACCCTAGCAATCAGAATGATTACACCAGGAGTACCTAGTAATACTTTAACAATCAGAATGATTACATCACGAGTATTTTAAATAAGATACCCTAACAATTAGAATGATTACGCCAGGAGTATCTGCATAACTGAACTTGAACTGCATTTTGACAATCAAAATAATTTTGCCAAAAGTACCTTGTGTGAATTTCAAATAGAGATGCTCAAACAATCATAATGATTACATCGCGAGTATCCTAGACATAACTGACTTGAACATAACTCGAAAGACATGACTTACTTGAGATGGAAACATTTCATAACATGACCGAACATATAACATATATCATACTTAACATGACATCTTTGCAACAGTGAATATTACATGGTATGACATACTTAACTCGGCATACCTTTTTTTTTAATGGAAATATACTTCATTGCATTCATTCAGTAGATGAAGTTACAACTATGACTTATTAATATAGAAGAACCAGACTATAAGTCAACTAACGCATCTGCTCAGGAGCTTCCCCACATACAAAGTGATGGACATTGTCTTAACTTCTAAATCTCTCAAAAGAGAGAGTAAATGTTCTGTATGACTAGAACGGGATGGCCCCCTCCAACCTCTAGGGAGGCGGAATTCGGGAAATAACTACTATAAACAAAAAGTCCAATAGCATATTTCTACACTAAAACTAAATAAACCGACAAACCCACAAAAGAAAACACATGAAAAAACAACCCTACCACGACGGCACTAGCACCGTAGGCAATCAACATCATGAGCCCAGACGGCATGAGCACCCAGCTTGCGTACAGACCACAGCAACCTCCACAGCAAAGGCCAGCTGTATGACCACCAGTCGTAACATCGCTTGCCGCTCTTAACCAACTCTTTGCCTCAGATCAATCAACAACTCATCTCCTCACCCTAGACAACACAGGGAACAAACATAACAAAAAAAAAAAAGCAACGGCGGCAGAGGCCACCTGCAACAAAGTGCGGCCATGCAAGACACAAAAAAACCAAACTCCAAAAATGGAGGTACAGAACACACATAATGGCAACACAAACAACGGCGGCAAAAGCCATGCAAGACATAAAAACCTAACTCTAAGAAATGGAAGGATAGAACACAAAACAGCTGGCAACAAAGGCTGTGCAAGACGCATACTACTCTGGAAGGAAAGCCGTCGCTCGAAAACTGAAGTCCTGAAGTCTGATGACCCAAAAAAGCTGAGAACAGCGTCTGCAGGTGGCCCCTTGGTGGCGCGTGATAGCCACACGCTGCAGAAAGCTGAGGCTTCATCCTGCACAAGCGGGCTATGCACCACTCCGTTTGGCACCACATTTGGTGGGCTTGTAGATCGGCAGCTGACCAACATCCTGGAGGGGTGCATGTTGACGATCGGAGGCTGGACAGTCTTGAGTGGCATTCCTCCCTTATTGGCCTGAAAAACCAAATAAAAAGAAAAAAATAACAGAGAAAGGGAGGGGGAGGGGGAGCCGAAGCTCTCACACCCCCGTCGCGCAGCTCTGGTGTTTGGGGAAGACTAGAGAGATGAGTGCGGGTTTACAGAGAGAGTGTAAAGAGCAGGTTTACCAGTATTCCTAACTTGGCATACGTATAACATATAGCAATACATGACAGAATAGATTGGGTAGCAGATAAATATTCATGACAGAATAAATCATGTATAACAGATAAACATGTAATGACGTGGCATGGCATGGAATATATGGTAACAAACATATATAAACTATAGTTCCCTTACACATCACACATTCATAATAAACTGATAGTAAGTTAAGAGCTAACTTACCTCGATCGTCGCGTTCTACTAGAATAAAGCGGGAAACACGAGGAACTGAAAATAGTGATTCTAAAAAAATTAGAAATTTAATCACTAACAATTAGAAGCATAAAAACAGGCTAACTTAGAGTAAAATGACCATTTTACCCTCTACATGTGAAAAAATGACCATTTTACCCCTAACTTAAGGATTTCACATCTTAACTCCAAACATTTTCAAAATTTACATTCCTTATGTAAATTTTGTCCTAAACTCAAATATCTACTCAGAAAAATTTAAAACAAATCACAACTATGGAAAGAAAATTATGGCCGAAACATATATATTCCATTTCTCTTGGTTTTTGTTGCAATTCCTTTCAACTTTAAAACTCATGCTTAAACCAAAATTTTGCAGCAAAGATCTTCATATCCTAAGTTTAAAACCATACTTAAAACATCCATTTAGAAAAAGCTAATAATCAACACAAACTTTTTGTAAAAAGATCCAAACCCTTGAATCACAAGCTTTGACCCTAAATCAAAACATCTCCAAGAATTACAAAAAAATCAAATCTTACTTCTAACATATTCATAACATCATCCTAAGATCAACCATGCTTTAAATCATCAAAATAAAGTCACCAAAATCACAAAATAACACTTGGAGTTTTTGGTTTTACAGTTAGTTCAAAAACATAAACTTTTTTTTTTTTAGCTATCTTTGATCAATCTCTTGATCCATGGCTTAAAAAGATGAGATCTTCAAAGTAAAACATCACATGCTTTAAAAATGTGTTCTAAAGAAGATCCAACCGTCAAACCTAAAATCACATGGCTAAAAATCAATAAAACATGGATCTAACCCAAAAACATCAAATGTTAGGCCTAACCGGAATCCTCTTGCATAGAAAAATCATATCTTTGAAACTAATACTAAATATCTTCAAAATAACATCCTAACATGAAAATAAGAGACTTGGGATCATCATATAAAAATATCAAAGCCTTTAGAGTAAGATCAAACCATGAAATATTCAAACTTTCTCCAAACAAAAACTGCTTTTCCACTTTTAGTTTTCAAGTTTCTAGATCTACAAAAATCTATCATAAAAACCTTTATTTATGCAACAAAACCTCAATTTAAACTCATAAAAATTTGTTAACAACACTCCATGAAATTTTTGGACCAAGATATGTTCATTAGCTATGTCAAAAACTCCAAAACATAACATACTCTCTAGTTTTAAGCCCAAAATGACCTTTCCATGGTTAAAAATACTTTTTACCAATCAAATGACCATGGAATGAGACAAATAATATATATAAGGAAACTAAACGCAAATATGAACAACTTGTATGACTGAGTAATTGTGTGAAAATACTTACAAGGGGTCGAAAAGCTCCCCGCAAAAAGATCCAGAAATCTGTCCGAGAGAGCTCTTTTGGGTTTCTCTCTAAGAACGGGGTGAAGAAGTGATGAAAGGGAAGGAAATATGTCTTGCATGACTTTAAAATTCTGGAGGGGGAAGATATGGATTTGAATGACCCTTGATTGGAGGTGGCTATGTGACATAAAGTGGAGAATAGTGAGGGGCAAAGGATTGCCTGTAGAAGCTGTGAGGTATGGAGGTTGATGAGGTGGATTCTCCTTCACATCAAGGCACTATTGGGTGCAGCCAAGGGCAGTGGATGGTCTACCATGTGGGGGAGGAAACTTCGTTAAGAAGCTTTTCCAAGGTGGCCAAATTCGTGGCCTTGGTGGGCGTCAACCAAGTTGACTTCAATTTGGGGTTTAAAGGGGGTTTGGTTAGGTTTTGAGATGATATCAAGCCCAAATTCAATTCTTCTTGAACCAATTAAATTTTTAAGGTTTAAAAGGTTGGATAAGGATTTCATAAAAAAAATTTGAGAAATTAATAGCTTGTAGAAGTGATTTAATCAAGTGATTAAACACAATACTAGAAATTGGATCAAAAAGGGTTTGAAGGCCAATTTTAGGGTTTGGGGAAACCGTTTAGGGTTTTAGTTTCAACCAAGCTTTTGGGGTTTCAATTGGATTCCAACCATTTAGGGTTTCACTAGGGTTGAAACCCTTTTTGATCTATCTCAATTTGGTTGATCAGATGAAAAAAAGTTTTGCTTAGGTGGCATGATCTCACACCTTGATTTCCTTCACAAATCTATCTAATGGTTGCTCTTTGTGCTAAGTGTCTAATACTATTCACTATGTGTGGTTAAGATCTTGCCAAGTGTCCAAATAAGACTTCTCTAACCTAATTTGGACATTCCACACTGTGAGTTTGAAAACATTGCACTTAGTACGCTTATCGAGGTTACTATTCACTCTAAAAAAATACATAATAAACTTAGTACTGAAAAATCCTAAACATTCATATTAACATACAGTGAAAATCGTTTACCAAAACTAAACCCCGAAGTGCTACTAAAAATAATTTCATAATTTCGAACAGACGTTTCGTCCGAAATTATGAAAATGAGTTATTGCACCATAAAATCGTAAATAATCAACTGAGTCTAGTGGCACAGACCATAATGTATTCTGAAACTTCTAACTACCTCAAATAATTAAAATCGCAATTTTGTCACCATAGTGAGTGATAACACTGACTATGTTGACAGACTAAAACCTATGCGATTGATCGATTCGTGAAATTCCACCATTAAATTTCTAGCGGGCTGTTACATCCAAGTTCAAAATTGGTTAGAAGAAAGCCTGAACATATTTTATTATTTTAATCATAACTGTCCACTCATTACATGGTTGGTGGTACAATGGTGGATATACTTGGGATATGATGAAGGTCAACTTAGGATGAACGTTTGAGCCTTTCAAGCTAACCCTTTCAATCATAGACCCCTAGTAGCCAACTTTAAGCCAATAAACACATGCAACTTTTTCTTTTCATATGCCCACATCATCCATGCCTCTCCACATTGGAGTATAGTATATGCACTGTTTTTTCTACCCTTTTTAGTTCCAAGTGCATACTAGGTGTGGAATTTCCATTTTCTTTATTTTGTGTTTGGTTCTCAAGTTAGAAAAAAAAAACAAAAAAAAGAATCAAAGTTGGGTAGAAATGGCAAGAATACCAAAGTGGCATATGTTTGTTAATCAAATTGTTGAGAAAAAGAGGAAGACGAAGGAAAATCATTATTAATCAATGATTTGAAAAGTTAGAGAGTACATCAAGTGAGAAGTGTGGTCTACTAAGATATTTAATAAGATTCTCTTTGTATGTACTTGGAATTTTTTTAATCTTTTTCATCCGTTCTTTACATATCGCCCCCAACCGAAGTGTCATGTTACAACCTTTTGTGTTGACCGTTCTGATCCTAAGTAAACTTTTGGAAAGAGTGGTGGAAGTCTCATTTGTTAGTGTTTCTATCATAAGATCAATGTTTGCTTGTTACTTGTACATAATTGCATAATTTCCTATCAAAGTGTGTGTACATCCATTGTCAAGTCCGTAGAAATAATCCTCACACGAAACACTTTTATACCCGTGAATTATAGAGTTGAACCTTTCGCTTGAGATATTCTTGATGTTGCATGTGTCAGGGCTTCTGGCTAGATGGATATAGTTTGGAACACACACACTCGGATTGCTATAGGTGGATTGCTTGTGATATGGTTATTGAATTCCTAATATTGCTTTGATATGTGAATCTGAAAAGTGTGACTTGGTGGCCTTTGTATGTGATTTTGTTCGATCTCTTTTGTTGTTTTGGCATGAAAATTGCTAGAGACTAGCAATGAGAAAGTTGGGGGCTGTGATGAGTGCGTGAAAGTGCACTCTAAATACCCTATTATTGGATTAAAGTGCTAATATGAGTAGAAATAATATAAATTAATGCGTAATTTTGAATTGAGTTTCTATTTACTTTGGAATACTCCTAAGCAGATTTTTATGTTTAATTTCAGAGTTTATAAAAGAGCAATTCAAGGCCCAGTCAAATTCAAAGGAGGACTTTCATGGGGTTTGAGAGCAATTTAGATCTAGAAAAAAAGAAAAAAAATCACAAAAGAAAACTGCAAGAAGTCCAAGTCTGAAATTCACTAGGAGACAGCTTCGACATATTTTAATATTTTAATCATAACATTCCACTCACATATCGGATGGATACGATTCTTAATGCGTTGGAAAGATGTCTTAAAGGTCTATAAAAATTTCTGTAATAACGATTTCCAAATTAGAACTCTTGAAGCACGTATGTGGCTGCCAAAATGAATCCTAAAATTTAGATGATTTTTTTATACGGGAATAATGAAGACATTAGGGTTTATTTCCTACCCTATATAAGTATATCATTAGCATGAAATTGAGAGGGGAGAGAGGCGCAAGAGGACGGACTAAAGAACAAAGAGACAAAATTAATTTCCATGGCCGCTGTTTGCTTTATTGTTCTTTTGAGATTTTTGTTGTCCATTATATTTATGGGTAAATAAATTCTCAAGTAGGGCTAGGATGAACTTGCACATTAGATGGTATTTTTAATTTATGTATTTGATTTTAAATTACTAAAACTCTTTTGTTTTATCATTTTCAATTCATTATTGATGTTTTCTTCTCCGAATAATCATAGAATTTTTTTCTGTTTATGGATTTAGTCATGCTTTTTCTATTGAATGGATTAGTTCTTTGTTTATATTTGGATAAATTATTTATCTATATTGATTTAATTTTTTACTGCAACATTACTTCTGGATTATATTATCGTCGTTGGATTTTGACAATAGTGATATTAATTTACGTATTTTAAAAGTGGTGACTGATTTTTCAAAGGGTTACATTTGGTTTAATTTTGGTTTATAAATCTACACATTCCAATTGGAAATTTTGGGAATTGATTTCCCAATTGAGTTATTCAATGAATTAAGAATAATTAAAATACCGGATTTGTGCAAGGGATTCCCGATGCTCTATTGTTCGTCAAATTTGAGTACTTTTTCCATTAGTTACTTTGCTTCACTTTAATTTTCATTTAAAATTAATCTTTTTTTTCGATTAATCATTTACTATTTTTCTTTAGTTTCTTTGTTCATTCTACTATTCTTTTAATTTGTCTCTCTATGGAATCGACACCCTAAAGTTATGCTACAATTACCGCGTTATTCTTTGAGTTTAATCAGGAAGCTACCCACTATGCAGATTATGCGCACATTGATTTTGAGATCAATGGATTTATTATTATTATTTTTCACTTTGATTTAAATAATATAACTTTAACAAAAATATGTTGGTCCATGAATTTTTCTTTCTATACAAAACTTTCTTATTTTAAAAAATAAAATGAAGAGACAGAAAAAAGAAGAAGAAAAAAACCAAAAAAGAAGGGAGTAGTTTTTACTGTCTTTTTTCCATTGCGATACACTTCTTGAGATGGTTCCTACATCTCAACTCAAAGCCTGTATGCTGAAAATTAAACACAATATAACCCACTAACTAGGCTGCCTTCTACCCATTGATAGGAGTATGATTGATGCTGCTAGTGGAGGAGCTTTGGTGGATAAAACCCTCGAGGCTGCGAGAAACTTGATTGGCCAATTCTCAACAATTTGGCACTAGGCTTGACCTTCCATCTAGGCATGATAATGAGGTAAATATTTCCTCGCTAGAATAACAAATTGCAAGTCTAACTTGTCTTGTTTCTCAAATGATCGCAGGTAATATGCAAACAGTGAAGGCTTGTGGAATTTTTTCGGCAGTAGGGTATCCAACTGATTGAGCTGAGTTATTGCATATTTTAATACATTTAGAACCAATATATTTTAATTCTTTCATTACATTATTATTGGTTTTATATGGAAAAATGATTAAGATGAATAAATCTGAGTTGTGATTTAAATTGATTAATAGCATGAATTTATGCTTAATTTTATAACTTGTGATTTAATTGGACAATGTTTCTTTACATGCATAACATATCTTTTATATTCTATTGTTTGATGACTTGCATAGTTTAATATATTTTACCACTGTTGAGTACTGTGGCTGGGCCACATCGCTTGAGCAGAAGCATTGGCCGCTTGAGCGAAGTCAGGTGGAGTCAAATGCTCGAAGGCAGCTCTACAGTGAGCTCGAGCGGTTGTGGGAAGGGAGTTCGCTCGAGCGGAGGCATTGGCCACTCGGGCGAAGTTAGGCAGAGTTGAATGCTCGATGTCGGCTCGACACGTCGCTCGAGCGACATCGTATTTTATAAATCTAGGGTTTTTTCACCGTTTGGGTATATATATGTGATTTTACATCATATGGTCATACGGTGACTGTAGAACACTTTTTCTGAGGAGAGTGGCGTTGCACCAAATTTTGTCTTGGGGCTTTCCATTCAATGTCGCACGGAATTATTAATTGGTAGAAGAGGAATTGTAGTGTCGTTGAAGAACTCCTTGAGGGGTCCAATTGCTGCTACAGTCCAGCCTCCTCCACTGCTTTCCATCTCCATCTCCATTTAATTGGCTTGATCTTTTCATTCCCGACTTTTCATTTAATTTCAATTTTAAGTTTATGGAATATTTTTGAGATTTTTGGTTTAGAAGTTTGGGCAATTTATTTGCTGTTTATTTACTTCGTGTTATTTATTTTTCTCGCTTCTTTAAGCTTTCATTTAATAGTGATTACAATTGCTATGGATTAATTTTGAGAATTTGTGATTTGCATACAAGGATGAACTCTAGAATCTTGGTTTTGGGGCTTTTCAATTTTCAGTTCGTATTTTGTCAATTACTTTCTAATCTAGTTTAATTCTTAACTTAGTTTTATTAATCTCTTAGTTGCATTGCATATTAGATTGATTAAAGTTTAATTAGGACTTAAATAATTTCAGCTTTATTGTTTACTTTTCAGATTAATTAAGATTGTTTAGTTTAGTTGATTCTTTGATTGTTAATTTCAATTTGTTAGTCTTTTACATTTCATTTCGACACTCAAAAATCTAAAAATATGAATCTAGTCCATGACTAGTGCCCTTTTTCATTCTTGTTACACTCTTCCACCCATTGCACATACCATCATTTTTATTTTCTCTTTGTGAATATTTTCATCATTTTCAACGAGTTTGATTTTAAGTACCTTTCCCCGAAAAGACGATTTAGGAATTTATTTTTAATTATTATGCTACATCCTCCTGCTCTTGGGATAGCCTTTGTGCTACTCATTTTTGAGTGAGTCAAGTTTTTGGCGCCGTTGCCGAGAATAGTTGTCTAATTTAAATTTGAACTTGTTATTTTTTTTTCTTTTCACTATCTTATCTCTGGTTACACATTTCATTTGCATTTATCACTCAGTCACTTGAATTTTATTTATTCTACTTAGACTGATGTTTCATGTCATGAGTGAGAGACAGTTCAAATAGGTTGCTTAGAGTCACATCGAGTGTTGAGAGTAGTATACACAGTCGGGGATAGATAGCTCTTTTGTCTCTTCTATGAGTGAGGATATTGAAATTGAACAAACCATGGCTACACCTGCACCATGCACTCTTAAGGATTATTTGCAACCCACTCGCACCAACACACCTTCATGCATTATTTTACCCAAAGATGCACCTAATTTTTATATTAAGCATGGTATGATGTCAATGATACCTCAGTTCCACGGATGGATTCTGAGAGTCCTTACCAGCACTTGACAGATTTTGAGTTGGCTTGCACTACTTTTATTACTAGGGCCATTACTGATGAATTTATTAGACTTCGATTGTTTCCTTTCGCTTTAAAGGATAAAGCGAAGATTTGGTTTAATTCTTTGAGGCATAATTCTATCTCTAGTTGGTCTGATATGCAGCGTGAATTCTTACAAAAAAAAAAATTTCCTTTTTAAAGAACTCAGTTTTTCAAGAGCAAATCAGCCAATTCAATTAGAAACCTGATGAGACTTTTCAGGCCAGTTGGGAAAAATTTAAAGATTTGGTAAACATTTATCCACATTATGGTTTTGAATCTTGGAGGTTGGTGAGCTATTTTTACACTGGTCTCACTCCAGAATGCAAGCAGGTTGTTCAGACGATGTGTAATGGGGAATTCTTTAGCAAGGAACTTGATGAAGCACTATCATTTTTTGACTATGTTGCTGAGAGCACACAACAGTGGAACACTCGTACTGATCGAGTGCTGTTAACAGCACAACCACTAAGGGCTATTTCTGGAGGGGGCATATATGAGCTTAAGGAGGACATTGATGTTCAAGCCCGAATAGTTGCATTAACTAAAAGACTGGAGGTCATGGAAATGGAAAAAGTGAAGGCTATGAAAGCAGTAGAGGCATGTTCTATATGTGCTGATTCGAACCATAAAACCCAAGACTGCCCGATTATGCCAGTATTTCAAAAAAATGGGTCTGAGCAGATGTAATAAGCTAACGGGTTAATAGAGCACAGAATCAGCCTTTTTCCAACACATATAATCCGGGGTGGAGGAATCATCCAAATTTCTCATGGAGAAATGATCAGCCTGGCCGGTCTCCACCATCTGCACATCAATCATTTCATCCTCAGCACTAGTATCAGCCATATCAGAGTTCTCAATCCTTTTGTAGCTCCTCCTGGATTTCAGCCTCATGTAGCTGCACAGAGTTCTCAGCCTCCATCATTTGCAAAGAAGTCTCCAGATGACAGTATGACATAGATGGCCAATACACTTCAACAATTCATGCAGATTCAGGCCACCACAAACAATCAGAACTCTCAGGCAATAAATGAGTTGCGTGACACTATTAATAAGATGAGAATGACCTTGAGCACTCTAGAGAAAGGGAAATTTCCAGCACAACCTCAGCCTAATCCTCAAGTATACAGGCAACAACAACAGCAAATGCATAATGTCTCAGGGGACGTTATTGAGACAGCGAAGGCCATTCTTACTTTGAGAAGTGGAAAGGAAGTTCCCCAACCAGAGATGACTATGGACATATAGGTAGTTGCTCCTACACCTGAAGACTTAACAAAGACTGATGAAGTTGAGAAAGAACCAGAGGTAGTGAGACCAGAGCTGAAGAAGCCTGTGAATGCAGATGCTGAGACTAGTAGGGGGTACTGACCTGTGGTTCCCTATCCTCAGAGATTGGCAGCTGGCCAAAGAACAAATACCACACTGAGATTCAAGAGATTTTCAAGCAAGTAAAGATTAATATTCCACTCTTGGATGCCATACAACAAGTGCTTTCATATGCAAAATTTTTGAAGGACTTGTGCACAGTGAAGAGGAAGCTTGTAAAGAAGAAAGCTTTCCTAACGGAGCAAGTCAATGCATTGATATTGAGCGAGACTCCTCAAAAGTTCGGAGATCCCGGTTCTCCCAACATTTCCATTATGATCGGTGAGTCATGCATTGGGAGAGCTTTACTTGATTTGGGGAGTAGTGTGAACTTGCTACCATTCTAAGTGTATGAGCAGTTGGGATTGGGTGAGCTGAAAAAGACCTCTATCATACTACAATTGGCTGACAGATCAGTTAAGGTGCCGAGGGGTATTGTAGAGGACGTGCTGGTTCAGGTGGATAAATTTTACTACCTAGTGAATTTTGTAGTTCTTGATATGCAGCAGCGAGCTTCCACTATTTACCAAGCTCTTGTCATCCTTGGAAGACCATTTCTAGCTACATCAAATGTTTTGATTAATTGCAGAAGTGGAGTTCTGAAGCTTACTTTTGGGAACATGGCACTTGAGTTGAACGTTTTCAATGCTTGCAAGATGCCAGCACATTTTGATGTCACAAGTGATTTGAATACTGTGGAGAGTTTGACACCAACAGAATTTATTTCCTCAACTTTTCCTTTCTTTGATAATGATTCTATTTTTCAGACACCTGAATTTTTACTTGATGAAAAAATTGACCACATTGATGAAGATGTCTTTGAATTTTTGGACTGTTTTGCATATTCTACTTTACCACTTGAAGTACAATTTGCAGGCGCAAGATGGAAACCCCAGTTTGAAACTCTACCACCACCAGACATACTTAAATCTTCAGAGGAAGAAGTTCCCCAGTTGGAACTGAAACCACTTCCTCAAGATTTAAAGTATGTGTTTCTTGGTCCTGAAGAAGGCACTTTTCCTGTGGTGATTTCCATAAAGTTAAATCAGAAGAACGAAGCCCAGTTGATTGAAGTCTTAAAAAAGCATCGAGGTGCAATTGGTTGGACAATAGCCGACATCAAAGGTATTGATGCTGCTGTTTGTACTCACAGAATCCATCTTGAAAATGATGCTAGACCGGTTCATGATGCTCAGCGTAGGCTCAATCCTACCATGAAGGAAGTTCTTAAAGAGGAAGTGCTTAAACTGCTCGTAGTGGGTATCATTTACCCCATCTCAGACAGTAAGTGGGTAAGTCCAACTCAAGTGGTATAAAAAAAATATGGTTTAACTGTTGTCAAAAATGATAAAAATGAGTTGATTCCAACTAGAATGGTTACTCATTGGAGAATTTGCATTGATTAGAAAAAACTTAATTCAGCCAGTAGGAAGGATCATTTTCCTTTACAATTCTTGGACCAAATTTTAGAAAGAGTGGCTGGTAATGCATTTTATTACTTCTTGGATAGATACTCTGGTTATTATCAAATTGCTGTAGCGCCTGAGTACCAGGAGAAAACCACTTTCACCTGTCCTTTCGGCACCTTTGCTTTTACTAGAATGCCTTTTGGTTTGTGTAATGCTCCAGCTACTTTTCAGAGATGCATGATGAGTATTTTTTCTGACATGATTGATGATATTTGTGAAATATTCATGGATGACTTCTCTATTTTTGGGAAATCTTTTTATAGTTGTTTGCATAATTTGGCACGTATTCTCCAGAGATGTGAGGAAAAAAATCTTTTACTTAATTGGGAGAAATGCCAATTTATGGTTACTCAGGGCATTGTCTTGGGACATATTGTTTCTTCTAAAGGTATAAAGGTCGACAAGGCAAAAATTGAATTAATATCTAAACTTCCTATCCCTAGGACAGTTAAGGATATTCGTTCTTTTCATGGTCATGCTGGCTTTTATAGGCGGTTTATTCAAGGGTTCAGTTCTATTGCAAAACCTTTGTGCACTCTTTTACAAAATGATATTGAATTTGATTGGACTAATGAGTGCCAAAAAGCTTTTGATACCCTTATTGTTGGGGAATACACTTCATGGGACCTTTTCCAGTTTCCTTTGGAAACTCATATATTTTATTAGTTGTGGATTATGTTTCAAAATGGGTAGAGGCCGTCGCTTGCAAAACAAATGACCATCATGTTGTCCTAAAATTTTTGCAATCTCTATTTACTCGTTTTGGCATGCCCAAAGTTATCATAAGTGATGGGGTTCTCATTTTTGCAACAAACCATTTTCTACACTCATGAAGAAATATGGCATCACACACCGAGTTTCTACCCCTTATCACCCTCAAACAAATGGGCAAGCAGAATTGGCAAACAGAGAGATAAAAATTATTTTAGAGAAAACTATCAACCCTAGTAGGAAAGATTGGTCAGTTAAACTTCTTGATGCTTTGTGGGCTTAAAGGACAGCTTTTAAAACAAATCTAGGAATGTCCCCTTATCGATTAGTTTATGGTAAAGCTTGTCATTTACCTGTTGATATTTAGCATCGAGCTCTTTGGGCTATAAAACATGTCACTTGATGAAGCTTCAGGGTTGAGAAAATTGTAGATCAATGAATTGGATGAAACTTATCGGAATGCTTATGACAACGCTCAGTTGGCAAAGGAACGCATGAAAATTTTACATAATCAGAAAATTCATCCAAAGCATTTTACACTTGGCCAGGAAGTTCTTCTTTACAACTCTCACTTACATATTTTTCCTGGTAAATTGAAATCCCGATGGAGTGGGGCGTACATTGTAAAGAAGGTTCATCCTCACGGCATGATAGACATTGTCAATCCGAGGAATGACAATTGCTTCACTGTCAACGGACAACATCTAAAGTCATTTCTGAAGGTCTTTGATCCACATGAAGAGATCTTGCTTGTGCAAGATTCCAGGGAAGTGTTTTGATTTTTTTCCCTCTTTACAGTTTTCTTTACTTGTATTTATTTATTTATTATTATTTGTTATTTTGCTTTGATTTTATATTTCATGTTGATTTTTTTGTTTTGCTTGCCTATTTCTGTGCACTTTATTTTCTTTTATTCGATTCATTGAGGACCATGTCTCTCACTAGTTGGGGGTAGCGTGTGTACACAGTTTAAAATAATAATAATATTAATAATAATAATATGATGTGCATTAATACATATATGATTGACACACACTCCATTTCTGGTATTTTGTGAAATTTGAGTATCTTGGTGGAGTAGTTGAGCAGAATCATTTTGTGAATATTTATTCAAGCTTAAGCATAGAGCATGAATTTTGATGCATCATATTTTGTTGATGTGTGGCTTGAAACACCGAGATGCTATACTTATTGAGATGAGACTTGATAAGACTTTTGTAGAATGAATGGCAAATTTTGAAGGACATTTTGCACATGCTTACACTTGTAATGTTCCTTATTTACTATTCACTATTTTAACACAGGAGAAGTAAACTGCAGGACTATCAAGCCATGCCTCTAACAAAAAAAAAAGAACTTTGAAAAGATTAGAAAAAAAAGAAGAAGGAATAAAGGTGACTTAGTGAACTTTCCTAAGTAAAAAGGCTAGAAACAGTTACCCAAGACTTTGGGGGTTGAGTGTTCAACCTTTAAAAACAGAGCTGGCGTGAAAACTGCTAGTCCCTTCGGCTTTGAGGTAGTTAGAATCAATAATGATTAATCTTAAGGTTGAAAACTCATATGACAAATCATGGCTAGTAACGAGGAACACACAACCAGTTTAGCTCCACACACACATTTGAGTTCTAAGACATTTGCCTCAATTCTATGTGAAAGATTGTTGAGATAGCCTTGGTGGGTATAGCCCTTGGGGGTTGAGTGGTAATGTGTCACTTTTGTGAGAATTCAGAATTGTGTTTGATTGTTTCTTTTTGAATTTTGATCTTTATGCAATATTCATCTCAATTAATTTTCACTATTTTGCTCAAGGATTAGCAAAATGCTAGTTGGGGGGTGTGATTGAGCTGAGTTATTGCATATTTTAATACATTTAGAACTAATATATTTTAATTCTTTCATTACAATATTATTGGTTTTATATTGAAAAATGATTAAGATGAATAAATTTGAGTTGTGATTTAAATTGATTAATAGCATGAATTTATGCTTAATTTTATAACTTGTGATTTAATTGGACAATGTTTCTTTACATGCATAACATATTTTTTATATTCTATTGTTTGATGACTTGCATAATTTAATATATTTTACCACTGTTGAGTACTGTGGAGTCTGGGCCACATCGCTCGAGCAAAAGCATTGGTCGCTCGAGCAAAGTCAGGCAGAGTTGAACGCTCGATGTCTGCTGGACACGCCTCTCGAGCGAACATCGTATTTTACAGATCTAGGGTTTTTTCCGCCGTTTGGGTATATATATGTGATTTTACATCATATGGTCGTACGGTGACTGTAGAACACTTTTTTTGGGGAGAGTGGTGCCACACCAAATTTTGTCTTGGGGCTTTCCATTCAACGTCGCATGGAATTATTAATTGGTAGAAGAGGAATTGCAGCGTAGTTGAAGAACTCCTTGAGGGGGTCCAATTGCTGCTACAGTCCAGCCTCCTCCACTGCTTTCAATCTCCATCTTCATTCAATTGGCTTGATCTTTTCATTTCCTACTTTTTATTTAATTTCAGTTTTAAGTTTATGGAATATTTTTGAGATTTTTGGCTTAGAAATTTGGGCAATTTATTTGCTGTTTGTTTATTTCGTGTTATTTATTTTTTTCGCTTCTTTAAGCTTTCATTTAATAGTGATTACAATTGCTATGGAATAATTTTGAGAATTTGTGATTTGAATACAAGGATGAACTCTAGAATCTTGGTTTTGGGGCTTTTCAATTTTCAGTTTGTATTTTGTCAACTACTTTCTAATCTAGTTTAATTCTTAGCTTAGTTTTATTAATCTCTTACTTCCATTGCATATTAGATTGATTAAAGTTTAATTAGGAGTTAAATAATTTTAGCTGTATTGTTTAATTTTCAGATTAATTAAGATTGTTTAGTTTAGTTGATTCTTTGATTGTTAATTTCAATTTGTTAGTCTTTTACATTTCATTTCGACACTCAAAAATCTAAAAATATGAATCTAGTCCATGTCTAGTGCCCTTTTTCATTCTTGTTGCACTCTTCCATCCATTGCACATACCATCATTTTTATTTTCTCTTTGTGAATATTTTCATCATTTTCTACGAGTTTGATTTTAAGTACCTTTCCCTGAGGAGACGATCTAGGAATTTATTCCTAATTATTATGCGACATCCTCCTGCACTTGGGATAGTCTTTGTGCTACTCATTTTTGAGTGAGTCACCAACCGATATGTGCCCAACTCTTCAAGAGGAGCTCATTAAGCAAGTGAATGCAGCATGTGGTTTTCCTGGAAAACTGCAAAGGAAGTATGATCCATATTCAAGCACGTATAACTCGGGATGGAGGGATGACCCCAATCTTAGCTATGGGAATCCACAAGTAAATCAGCCCATGACTCAAAACCGCCCAAGTTACCAGCAATATAAGCAACCATACTCCCCTAGACAACAACCGGCCAAACTTGTAATTATGGTATGTCTGTAGAAGAGATTGTTAAGTCTCTTGCCACTCATATTTTACAATTTCAACAGGAGACAAGGGCCAGATGGCAACCACAATTAGTCAACTAGAGACGCAAAGTTCGGGGCAATTACCCTATCAAACGGTAGTAAATCCAAGAGAAAATGCAAGTGCAATCATTTTGAAATGGTAAAGAGGTTGAGATTCTTGTAAAGGAAGCACCTGCATCATCGAAACAAGAAAAGGAGGAAAACATCATTGCAAACAGGATGTGATTGCAAAAAGCTAGTTGGGGGGTGTGATTGAGCTAAGATATTGCATATTTTAGCTATTTAAAACCAATATTTCAATTGCTTCGTGACATTATTTATTGGTTTTAGATGGAAAAATAGTTAATAAGCATAAATTCGAGTTGTGATTTTTAATTGATTAATATCATGTTTATGCTTAATTTTATAACTATGATTTAATTGGACAATATTTCTCACATATATAATATATTTTTAATAATCTATTTTCTTTTTAATTTATTTCGAGTGTATTTTTATTTCTTTATTTTCAGCTTAAATAAAATTCACGAGATCATCAAAAAGCATGCTCAAAGCCGAAAGAAAGAATGTAGATCTCGGCGAGAAGGAATCACGGAGAGGCACGCTTGCAATATAAAGCCACGCGAAGAAAAAATAAAAAATAAAAAAATAAAGGTTCGGCGACAAGTGATTTCTTCTTCTCGTGGACAGCAGGAGAGTGGAGCCGGAAGAAAAATAAACATGGAACGAAAAGTGAAAGAACAGTTGGGAAGAAAAAAAAACCAAACGGAAAGGGAGCTTCGGCTGGCTCTCATTTAGTCACGTGAAATTAGACACACAGCAATCAAACGGTGAAGCTTTTACGTAAAGTCAAGGAGCAGTTTCACGTGTTGTCTGGGGGTGCTTTCGGTGGGCTAGTTGGACGTAAAAAGGAGACGGAATTGGGTGCAGAAATTAAGGATGGTTTCGGTGCTTGATTGATTGGAAGAAGCCGTGCGTGCTGACTTGGAAGTCTATAATAAAAAAGTCAGTGCATGAAGAAGAGGAGGCTTCGTTCTAGCATGGGACGGAGAGGAACCAGAATTTTTTGGAGGTGAGTGGGGGACTTGTGAGAGGTCTGAAGCTCTTGTGAGGAGATAGCTGGACGTTTGGTAAGAGGATTTTACGGAAGGAAAGAAAAGAAGCAAGTTGTTTCCTTGGAAAGTAGCTACGGACAGAAGCTAAAAACAGAAGAGAAAGAAAATGGAAGAAGGTGGTCTGACATATACGGAAAAGAAAAGAAAGGAAACAAGCTGGAAATCAGACCAACACAGCTCACGCATGCAGAAAAGTCAAGCAAAGCAGCAGTTCACTCACATGCACTTGCATCAACCAAGGATGGAAAGAAAACCAGCAGCAGAATTTCCACCGAAAAAAGAGAAAAGTCTCACACGGCAAGATGCAGAAAACAGAAAGTTCTAGCAGTTCGGCACATGCAAGACAGCACAACCAGCAAAAAGAAAATCAATAAACATGGCAGAAGCTGAAATCACGGCTGGGAATAGAAAGCATACACATACACAAAGCTGGACAGCCACCTACGGCAACAACACATGCAATCAACAATGCAGAAAAACAGAAATGCAGAGGAAAGAAGAAACTCACGGTACATGCAGCTCACCAATGTGGAAAGTTGAAAACACCTGCAGAAAGCAAACTCAAAGGAAGTCAAAACACATGCACATGCAGTTTATACTCAGCACAAAGACAAGTCCTTTACGGCAAGCAACCAGCACATGAGAAAAAAAAAATAAAACGCAAATGCAACAACTCAACAATCACAGCAGTGCAGCAAACCGAAAATGCAGGAAATGAACACACAGCAGACAAACACAAAGCAGAAAATAAAAGGAAAGCAAATCACTAGGACAGCTTACACATGCAGAAAATGGAATGATGACTTCGGCTGGGATGAGTGATTTACGGAGAGAAGGGAAGTCAGTGGTTTTGAATGAAAGAGAGACGTGGGGGACTTGAGAGACGTGTTGGAGTTGAGATTGAGAGGGAGACGTGTGGGAGAGAAGCTGAAATTGAAGTGTGGTGCCTGATTAAATGGAAAAGAGATGAAGAAAAGCTGCAGCATCAATCACGGTTCACATGCAATTCGGGCTCCAGATTTTGTTTTTTTTTCTGTTTGTTCTGTTACTTTATTGAGTTGGCTATAAGGTTGAAAACCCTATAAAACCAACGGAAGGTAGCAGAAGCAAGGGAGAACTTTCTGCTTAGTTTTCAGTTTTCAGTTTTTTTTTTTTTATCTCATTCGGCAGTTTCAGTTTCATTTTATTTCAGTTTCATTTTCATTTTACTTCATTTTCAGTTTCATTTTTCTGTTTTATTTTTCATTCGGCAGCAGTTTATTTTTTAGCCTTAGTTACAGACCTTAGGGGAGAACTCCATGTTTTTCTTGTTTCATTTGATGGTTTTGTCGTTCAGTATTTCAAGAACCAATCGGCAGCTTTAGTTTGATTTTTGGGTTCTTAATACAGACCAATTATTCGGCTGGTTTTTGGTGTGGACTGATTTTCTTAATTTTCATTTCTTTAGAGAAGCATTCGGTTGGGCAGCATCCTTTTAATTCTTCCTGGTTTCTCGCTGGACGGAGCTCTCGGCTAGTTACATTTTTATTATCTTCCAGTTTATTTTTTTTTTCTCGTTCCTATTGGGTTGTTGTTCATTTTACTTTCTATAGGTTACATTTTCAATCTTACTTTTTAGGCGGTAGCTTCATTTTATTTTATTTTTTTATCTTACTGCATTTTGTTTTCGGAGAGACCTTCGGACAACCGGAACCAAGTTTTCAATTAAAGCTTTTAGCACCTTTCGTTCCAGATGCAGGCGGCAGCTTCATCTTTTATTTTTGTTTTCATTCTAGTTTTCTTTGGTTCCAGACCTTGTTGAAGACGGCGAATTATTATTATTATTATTTTTATGTTATTGTTCTTATTTGGTTCATGTTTCATTTTTACGTTGGAGACAATTTTTCTTCATTCTTACTGTTCTTATTCTCTGTTTACATTTCCTTGTTCCGTTCAACATTTTAATTACTTTTCAGTTCATCGTTTATTTTCTTCCGGATACTTTTCTCTTTTAGTTTTTTTTAGAGTAGAGCATCTTTATTTATTATCTTCTCTTTCACTTTTATGTTCTTGTGCTATTTTTGTGTATTTTATTTTTGTTATAGACAATATTTATTTAATTTTCATAACTTTGTGTTGAACCTTTAATTTGTGGCTTTTCAATATTCAGTGCATGCTTGTTATTTACTTTCTAATCTAGTTTAAATTCTTAATTTAGTTTTATTAATTTCTGAATTTAATCTATTAGTCATTTACATTCCAATCCGACAATCAAAAATCTAAAAACATGAATCTAGTCCATGACTAGTAAAATTTCCATCCATTGCACATACCATTTGTTTTTTTTTTTCTTTGTGAAGTTTTTCACAATTTTTCAACGAGTTTAAATTTTGAGTAAATTTTCCCTGAGGAGACGATCTAGGAATTTATTCCTTATTATTACACGACATCCTCCTGCACTTGGGAGAGCATTAGTGCTACTCATTTTTTAGTGAGTCAAGTTTTTGAGATTTTTGGCTTAGAAATTTGGGCAATTTATTTGCTGTTTGTTTATTTCGTGTTATTTATTTTTTTCGCTTCTTTAAGCTTTCATTTAATAGTGATTACAATTGCTATGGAATAATTTTGAGAATTTGTGATTTGAATACAAGGATGAACTCTAGAATCTTGGTTTTGGGGCTTTTCAATTTTCAGTTTGTATTTTGTCAACTACTTTCTAATCTAGTTTAATTCTTAGCTTAGTTTTATTAATCTCTTACTTCCATTGCATATTAGATTGATTAAAGTTTAATTAGGACTTAAATAATTTTAGCTGTATTGTTTAATTTTCAGATTAATTAAGATTGTTTAGTTTAGTTGATTCTTTGATTGTTAATTTCAATTTGTTAGTCTTTTACATTTCATTTCGACACTCAAAAATCTAAAAATATGAATCTAGTCCATGTCTAGTGCCCTTTTTCATTCTTGTTGCACTCTTCCATCCATTGCACATACCATCATTTTTATTTTCTCTTTGTGAATATTTTCATCATTTTCAACGAGTTTGATTTTAAGTACCTTTCCCTGAGGAGACGATGTAGGAATTTATTCCTAATTATTATGCGACATCCTCCTGCACTTGGGATAGTCTTTGTGCTACTCATTTTTGAGTGAGTCACCAATCGATATGTGCCCAACTCTTCAAGAGGAGCTCATTAAGCAAGTGAATGCGGCATGTGGTTTTCCTGGAAAACTGCGAAGGAAGTATGATCCATATTCAAGCACGTATAACTCGGGATGGAGGGATGACCCCAATCTTAGCTATGGGAATCCACAAGTAAATCAGCCCATGACTCAAAACCGCCCAAGTTACCAGCAATATAAGCAACCATACTCCCCTAGACAACAACCGGCCAAACTTGTAATTATGGTATGTCTGTAGAAGAGATTGTTAAGTCTCTTGCCACTCATATTTTACAATTTCAACAGGAGACAAGGGCCAGATGGCAACCACAATTAGTCAACTAGAGACGCAAAGTTCGGGGCAATTACCCTATCAAACGGTAGTAAATCCAAGAGAAAATGCAAGTGCAATCATTTTGAAATGGTAAAGAGGTTGAGATTCTTGTAAAGGAAGCACCTGCATCATCAAAACAAGAAAAGGAGGAAAACATCATTGCAGACAGGAATGTTCCCAATGACGATGACGTACCTAAGTGTAAGTTTCCACCTCATTATGATTATAAACTAGTACCTCCTTTTCCTTAAGCTTTAGCATAAACTAGAAAAGATGAGCAAAATAAAGATTTATATGATACTTTTCATAGATGCAAGGTAAATATTCCACTTTTAGATACTGTTAAACACGTACCTTGTTATGCTAAATTCTTGAAAGAACTATGTACAATTAAGAGGAAACAAAAATTTAGTGGATGTGAGAAGGTGTGAGTGTGAGAGAATGTTTATGCAGTTATTCGAAGAAAACTTCCTGTGAAGTGCAAAGATCCAGGTATGATAGGTAACACTAGATTTGAAAAGGCTATGATAGATTTAGGAGCTTCTATTAATGTCATGCCATATTCTATATATGCTTCTTTGAAACTTGGACCTTTGAATAAAACTGGTGTTGTGATTCAATTAGCTGATATATCTAATGCCTATCCTAAGGGTGTAGTTGAGGATGTTTTGGTGCAAGTTAATGATTTGGTTTTCCCTACTGACTTTTATGTGCTTGATATGGAAAGTGGTGATCAAACAACTTCTATTTTGTTAGGAAGACCATTCTTAAAGACATCCAAGACTAAGATAGATATTCATAGTGGCATGTTTACCAAGGAATTTGATGGTGGAATTGTTAAGTTTAATATTTGTGATGCCATGAAATATCCTGGTAATGATAATCTTTTTTATTATATTGATGTGATTGATTCTTTGGCACAGGAAGTTTTTGAACTTGATAGAAAAGATGGGTTGGAAGTTACTATTATTAAGCATCTTGCGAAAGAGAATGAGGAGTTAACCTCGAGTACTAATTTGCAGTAAACTATAGTAGCGTTGAATGATTTTCAGAAGTTACACAGTCAGGGAATGTTTCTTATATAGCGTTACCAATGTCTAACGAGAGGCCTTTACCCTCTGTTTTCTAGGAGATTCTAGATTTGAAGCCTTTCACCAGTTACCTCAAGTACGTGTTCCTTAGAGTTGGAGGAACATTACTAGTGATCAACTTCAGTAAAGTTAGTGCACCGCAAGAAGAAAAACTTGTGCAGGTCCTTAAGGGGCATAAGACGGCTATTCGTTAGATAATTTCGAATATTAAAGGAATTAGCCCGTCTACATGCATGCATCGTATCTTACTTGAAGAAGGAAGCATTGAGTCGAGCTAACGACAACAAACAAAGGTGCTGCTTGGGAGGCAACCCAAGGGGAGTTTGTTTTCTTATTCTGGCATTTATATTTTGGTTATTTTTGCCTTTTCTTTGCATTTCACCTTACATTGGAGACAATGTAAGTTTTAAGTGTGGGGGAGGGGATTTAAGTTGTGTTTTAATTTTTTAATTTTGTAATTTTGAAAAAAAAAAATGCCTGGTTTTTCAAAAAAATTTTAGAAAAAAAGAGCTTTGCCTTTTGTTTATGTGGTTTTCAATGATTTTTGGTTGTGTATGTCATGTACAAGATTCAATTAAGCTTGAAAAATTCATAACATGATTGAATAAGTAATCTTCCAACTTAGAATTAATTAGTCTAGTTATTTTCCTTAAGAATGCTAGTAACTAAATTTGGTAGACAAAAGTCAGTGAGATTTTGAGCCTTTAGACTGACACATCCATACCAGTCTTACTATTTCTTTCATGTGAGATATTCTTCCATGGATTTTTTTTTTCATTTATTGTGAACCCATGTTACAAGCTTTAAACCTAAAAAACAATACCATTACCCAAGCTGTAAAGCTAGTGGAGCATTGTTCATCATTATGATATGTATGGGTGTTCAAGAAATAAGTGTGGGGGTGTCTGGATTTGAGGTAATGCTATGACTGGTGAAATGGAACATGTTCTCATTCTCAATTTGTGAGTTCCATTGTTGATGTAAATATGCTTAAAAAAAAGAAAAAGAAAAAGAAAAAGAAAAGAAAAGAAGAAAGGAAGTGATGTAGGAAATTGCTTTTGATATTACAAACTGTCCATGTTCATAATTCCTCCTAAAATTCCAATAAAGGGGTCTGTTTATATGTGATATATACAAAGGTGGGAGCTGTTGTGAAGAATGGAGTGATTGGTTTTGCATGCCTTATATATTCGAGCTTGAGTTGATTCATTTTTGCTCCACTAGTTTCTATGGCTTTTGAGCTACACTCCCAAATATTTCCCACCTTGATCCTAAACCCCATTACAGCGCTTGAAAAGTCCTTATGATTCGTGTTATGCATGTGGTCCCAGTGGTGGAGAATGAGAAGATATGCAAGCTTATGGTAGATTATTTCCATTGGAATGAATTTGAGCGAAACAAATACCCTTCAAACACATGAGAGTCGAGTGTTTTTTTCCGTGAGGATCTACGTATTTAGTTTACTCTATCTTCGAGTGAAAATGCTTACTAAGTAATTGGAAGTTGTTTAAGAATGTATGTTCATGATATGTTATGAGTTTTGAAGAGCTTGGTTGTTCTTTATTGATGGCATTGCAACCTTATTGAAGAGCTTGGTGTTTTTGGGAAAGTGAATTTGAGTTTTGCCCGGGGACAAGCAAAAGTTAAGTGTGGGGAATTTGATAAGAATGCAAAATGCCATTTTTTCTCCCTTAATGTCTAGTCTTTTATACTTATTTGGTACTGTTTGAGCTGTAAAATTGCATATTTTAGCTATTTAAACCAATGTATTTCAATTGTTTCGTGACATTATTTATTGGTTTTAGATGGAAAAATAGTTAATAAGCATAAATTCGAGTTGTGATTTTTAATTGATTAATATCATGTTTATGCTTAATTTTATAACTATGATTTATTTGAAAAATATTTCCTCACATATATAATATATTTTTAATAATCTTTTTTTCCTTTTAATTTATTTCGAGTGTTATTTTAATTTTTTTCAGTTCAAATAAAATTCACGAGATCCGGTTCTAAGTCACGACACATGCAATATCAAAGTCTAAGAAGGGGGCTGAAACCAAATGGAAGCACTGGATTTTCAGAATTTACGGAAAGAGAATCGGTGGTGATTTAAAGAATTGGCTGGTTCTACATTTTTATATTGGAGGTGCCGTGATTTAAGGAGGAGAAGGGAGAGACGTGGGACACTTGGTCTTGACGTTGGCGGAGAGAGCTGGACTTTTAGAGTGAAAAGAAATGATGGAAGAGGGTTGAAAGTCAAGGGGATCGGCTGTAAGTTTTTTTTTTAATTGGAAAGGAAGTTGGAATTCGGTGCTTGAAGGGTGTGAAAGTCGGTGCATGATTAAAAGGAGAAGAGGAGTGTCATGCTTGAATTTTCAACCAAGGGAGGATATATTTTTTCAAGCAAGCATACGTGAGGAACGTTGGAGGGAGGTGAGA
This sequence comes from Carya cathayensis, assembly GCA_011037825.1. Lineage (NCBI taxonomy): Eukaryota > Viridiplantae > Streptophyta > Magnoliopsida > Fagales > Juglandaceae > Carya > Carya cathayensis. The sequence goes on along the minus strand of QGSO01000210.1, from coordinate 619,956 downwards.
AGTGTCATGCTGGTTCTTGAATTTTCTAGAAGCAAGTCGGTTTTAAAAAGGAGTTGGGGGAGTGAAAGGAAGGGAGGTCGGTTGGGGATTAATTTTTCTGGGCAGTTTTAATTCTCTAGCAGGAGAGTCGGTGATTTATTTTTCTGGAGTTTAAGGAAGTCGGCTGGAACTAAAACTCAACACATGCACATGCAACAGTAGAAAAAGTGGACATCAACACACAGCAAAACAGCAGCAGCAGCTCACGGCACATGCAGAAAAATGATGCAGCAGAAATTCAACTCACGGCTACACATGCAGATTCACGGCTACACAGCTACCCATGCAGAAATTAAACCACATGCAGCAGAAATCAAAAATCACGGCACCTAAAACCAGCACATGCAGAAAGTGGAATCATTCGGACAGCAGCAGAAAAACGTACAGGAAATCCATGGACAATTCAAACCGAACTCATGACTCGGCAGCTCACACAGAAAATAGAATAGAAAGAACACATGCATTAAAACGTGATTGATGCAAAGCAGGAACTCACGGAAGACACATGCACATGCAGAAAAAAAGGAAAATACAATGCAGAAAATAAAGTGAAAAAGTCACGGAGCACTTGCAGCAAGAAAACAACATAAACGGAAAGGGAGTTAGCTGTCTTCGGCTTGAGACACTTCAGCTGGAAACAAAATACAAAAGAAAAAAAGAAACAAAGTTTACTTGAGGTTGAGGGAGTTTATGGACAGAAGACGGAACCAAGTTGACATTCAGGAAGAATTTTACGTTGAGGGAGCGATCACTAAGCTTGGACGGACAGAAATAGAGTATCTGAAAAAAACAATTGGGTTTACGGCAGCTAAAGTGGACTTGGTTGGTGCAGCTAAAGTGGACCATTTAGGGTTGGCTTACTCTATTTAAAGGAGTTTTATTTTGCAGAATAGGAGAGGGGGACTTCCCCTCCTAGCTGGAGTGAGACTGGCTGGGAGAGGGAAGAGGTGGAAGAGAAAAATTGAGAGAGGAGTAGGAGATGTGCTGGACGGATGGAATTGACTGGAGTTGAAAAGAGAGAGTTATTTTCGAGTGAGAAACCAAGGAGTCTGGGGAAGGATAGAAACAGAAACGAAAATAAATGAAACGGAAGTAGAGAAGGAAGCTCACGGACTGAACGACAGAAATTGGTGGAAATTTGCTCTGTTTTAGTGAGAGAAAACAGAGGACTGCATCTTCTTCGGAAAGTGGAACTGTGTTTGCTCTTCATTGTTTCGGCCAGTCCGTGAGCTGTTCTTCCAACAGCGGAAATAAAATCCTTCAGGACGTATTCAGATTTCTCAGCTTGCTACCTGCAAGAATGGCCTAGTGTGGATATAAGTTGTAGGTTTTCGGTAGAGCAGAAAGGTGACGAGCCTATCCTCCAGTTTTTGACAGAAAGAGATGTGAGGCTTCAGTTGTTGGTTTGACGTGAAGGAGGACGGATAAACTGAAGTTCGTGGCAGTTTTATGCTGGACGAAAAGCTGAGAAAAATGGTACACACATGCAGGAGTTTCGGCAGCTGAACTTGAGCTTGATGCTGGACCTGAGTACTGAATGGAGCCATAGTTTCTTACGGACGGAAAGGGAGTTGGTCGTTTATTTTTTTAGTTTTCTTGCATTCTGTTTTTGTTTACAGACCAATGTGGTCGGCGGCATCTTTATTTCATTTAAACTTTCTTTTGGTTCAAACCTTATGTAGCCGGTTTTCACTTACTCGTTTTCAGTTTTCGTTTAATCTCTGGATCTATTGNTCTTTACATAAATTCTACAAAACCCAAGACCTCAATTATCTTAAGCGACTTAAAGCTAACTCCCCTCCTTAGTTGCAACTTACATTCCAACTCCCAAGTGATCGCCTAACCCAACTCGTTCCCTTCTAGCCACAATATTATATAAATAACCCACCTCTATAAAATTCAACCTATTACGCTAAATGTTCATGCCTAATAATAGTATCATCGATTATACCGTCTTCCTGCCACAACACAACTCTTGACCCCCTTTAAGAAAAACGAATAGAACCAACATAAAACCAAAACCAAAACCAAAACCACATAACTAGAAAACAAAAACAAATCAGCATGCAATAACATAACTAATTAAATAAAACAACCAAACAAGCGCAAATAAATTCAAAACAACTTAAACACGTCAAAAAGCAATATTACTTAAAATAAATTTTAAAACACAACTAAAAAAAAACATTCTAGTACTACCTACGGGACATGTGGTTTTACCCAGAGCCGAACTGCTCTGATACCACCTGTGACGCCTCCAAATCCCCACGTACCAACACGGGGAATTTTAGACGTCCGGATGGTGAAAACCCGGGTCACCATCCTATCGACGAGTGCCAAGTGTGTGCAAGGGACACATGTGCACAAGGAAATACGCAGCGGATAGCAAAGTCATAAAATTAAGTACCAGAATTTTTTTCTTAAATAAAATACAAAGCGGTTCAAAGATACATAATAAAATATTACAAGTCATAAATATTGTTTCAAAGCCAACTACAAAACATGAACTCCAACTCAGATCTCCGGCGGAGCCGCATCATCGGGCTCAGCCTCCTCCTCATCCTTGAACTCTGCACCAAATCTACGGTACCAAAAATGGTGCCGCAGGTAAGTAAAATCCAAATACCACTAGATAAAAGCATATTAAACTCAAACAATATGCATGAGTAAATGTCAATGCACAAAACTCATAAACCATATTTTTTCCACGCACGCCAAAAACCGATTTGGCCCAAAAACATATCCTTTAAACAAAAGCTCGTCGTTATCCCCGATAACGGCCCAAAACATATCGTTTAAAACCAAGCCTCGCCATTATCCCCGATAATGGCCCAAACCACAATTTTCCCAGAAAATGGATCACAAAACCAGACCTCGCCATTATCCCCGATAATGGCCCAATCAATAAACCACCATTTTCCCAGAAAATGGATCACAAGTCCTCAACACATCCTCGTCCCAAAAATGGCCCGCATCCGAAAACCATAAAAACCAATCCGATTATGCATGCACCATGATCTCCCCTAGGGATCATCCGCACACTCTGGCTCTGTGCCACACCGCAGGTAACGTCTACGCGTGTGACACCTACACGAGTGATGCCCAGACTCGCGCCTCGAGCGTACCTGGCCAGGCCATCCTCTAGTCCCCGCCACTCTAGGGACCACGGAGTGGACACGACAGCGTTACCGTATCGTGCGATCCGGTCGTCGCCCAGCGACAACCCAGGGGATGTCACTCAGTATTATCCACTCCCGAGTGACCAGAGGAGCTCCACCGAGATAATAACCCATCCCGGCTTGGGCTCGTGATACGCACACTCCCAAAAATCCATTTACGCCAATAAAACAGGATTTTCTCAATTAAAATAAAATACACGTGCATGCACCATGTAAATGCAAATTTCAATGCTCGACAAATACAACCAACCATAGAACAACAATTCAAGCAACTCCGTCCTCCATCCATCCGACCCCCGAACTCCTCGGACTCAGTCCGGAATCAGCAAACCAACCAAATAAATTATTGTAAGAGCAAAATATAATTAAATCTAAAAGTAGAGTTTGGAAAATACTTACAATGCTATATATGATTTTTAGAAGGTTCGGCGCGCGGCAAACGATGGGCGGAAAGCAACGTAACAGTGCAAATGCACTGTAGCCGTGGGTCGCAAAATACCCACTTTTGAACGGGGACAAACCAAGACACCAAATTGATAGGGAATGGTCTAGGGATGTTTATGAAGCTAGTGGAAGTGAGTTTTGGCCGTGGGTGGCGGCGCACGGTGGTGGATCGGCCACTTGAAGTCAATTTCAGCCTTGGAGAGTGAGGGAGAGCGAGGGCTATACATAACACCGTTGGCCATGAAATTTCTTGGGGAAGGTCGTGGTGATGAGAGGAACAAGATGGTGGTGGTGAAACACCATGGGAGGCCGTGTACGGTGGCATACGGTGGTGAAACCGAAACTCTAGCTATGGAGACCCATCGGAGAAAAAGAGAGAGTTAGGGGAAAAGAAAGACATGGGGAGGAAGCTCTTGATGTGGTGAATCCATTGGTGGTGTTTGGTGGCTGATTTGGCAGTGTATGGTGGTCCAAAAATGAGAAAAAGGCTTGAAGACCCATTTGTTTGGAGGAGAAATGGGAGAGATCGGGTGGCCGGCGTTGCACACCTCCGGTGCAGTAGAGCTCGCCGATGAGGGAAGAGCATGCCGGAGGTGGAGGTGGGTCATCACATATTTTTTCTGCAGTTTATTTTATTTTTCATTTGGCGATTCAGCATCTTTGTTTTTCTTCTTGTGTGTTATTTTATTGTGTTTTCTTTTATTATCTTCATGAAAAATGTTTATTTGATTTCTATAGCACTAGTGGTGAACGTGGTTGGCTAAATTTTCATACTAAGGTTAGAGGTGAAGTTTAATGATTTGAAAATTGTTTTCGGATCGTCAACAAATTTATTTTGTGAGTTTGATCGATTGAATGATTTTATTATTGGATAATTTGATTATCTATATATTTATCTTGATTCATTGTGATTTCCGAATACAGTGAATGCTTGAGGAATCCCTGTGATAGTCAAATAGATTTGTAAATGTTATAATCATCAATCGTTCATGCTCAATCATTCGTAACTATTTTTCTTGATCTTAAATGCTAAATCTTCCAATTAAACGGAATCATTATTCTAGTTTAATTGAAGTAATTCGATCGGAAACAATATTTTAAATTATTAAACAGAAAATGGATCACAAGTCCATCGCCATTTTCCCAGAAAATGGCCCGTATCCGAAAACCATAAAAACCAACCGATTATGCATGCACCATGATCTCCCCTAGGGATCATCCGCACACTCTGGCTCTGTGCCACACCGCAGGTAACGTCTACGCGTGTGACACCTACACGAGTGATGCCCAGACTCGCGCCTCGCGCGTACCTGGCCAGGCCATCCTCTAGTCCCCGCCACTCTAGGAACCACGGAGTCGACACGACAGCGTTACCGTATCGTGCGATCCGGTCGTCGCCCAGCGACAACCCAGGGGATGTCACTCAGTATTATCCACTCCCGAGTGACCAGAGGAGCTCCACCGAGATAATAACCCATCCCGGCTTGGGCTCGTGATACGCACACTCCCAAAAATCCATTTACGCCAATAGGATTTTCTCAATTAAAATAAAATACACGTGCATACGCACACTCCCAAAAATCCATTTACGCCAATAAAACAGGATTTTCTCAATTAAAATAAAATACACGTGCATGCACCATGTAAATGCAAATTTCAATGCTCGACAAATACAACCAACCATAGAACAAAAATTCAAGCAACTCCGTCCTCCATCCATCCGACCCCCGAACTCCTCGGACTCAGTCCGAATCAGCAAACCAACCAAATAAATTATTGTAAGAGCAAAATATATTTAAATCTAAAAGTAGAGTTTGGAAAATACTTACAATGCTATATATGATTTTTAGAAGGTTCGGCGCGCGGCAAATGATGGGCGGAAAGCAACGTAACAGTGCAAATGCACTGTAGCCGTGGGTTGCAAAATACCCACTTTTGAACGGGGACAAACCAAGACACCAAATTGATAGGGAATGGTCTAGGGATGTTTATGAAGCTAGTGGAAGTGAGTTTTGGCCGTGGGTGGCGGCGCACGGTGGTGGATCGGCCACTTGAAGTCAATTTCGGCCTTGGAGAGTGAGGGAGAGCGAGGGCTATACACAACACCGTTGGCCATGAAATTTCTTGGGGAAGGTCGTGGTGATGAGAGGAACAAGATGGTGGTGGTGAAACACCATGGGAGGCCGTGTACGGTGGCATACGGTGGTGAAACCGAAACTCTAGCTATGGAGACCCATCGGAGAAAAAGAGAGAGTTAGGGGAAAAGAAAGACATGGGGAGGAAGCTCTTGATGTGGTGAATCCATTGATGGTGTTTGGTGGCTGATTTGGCCGTGTATGGTGGTCCAAAAATGAGAAAAAGGCTTGAAGACCCATTTGTTTGGAGGAGAAATGAGAGAGATCGGGTGGCCGGCGTTGCACACCTTCGGTGTAGTAGAGCTCGCCGGTGAGGGAGGAGCATGCCGGAGGTGGAGGTGGGTCGTCACATATTTTTTCTGCAGTTTATTTTATTTTTCATTTGGCGATTCAGCATCTTTGTTTTTCTTATTGTGTGTTATTTTATTGTGTTTTCTTTTAATATCTTCATGAAAAATGTTTATTTGATTTCTATAGCACTTGTGGTGAACGTGGTTGGCTAAATTTTCATACTAAGGTTAGAGGTGAAGTTTAATGATTTGAAAATTGTTTTCGGATCATCAACAAATTTATTTTGTGAGTTTGATCGATTGAATGATTTTATTATTGGATAATTTGATTATCTATATATTTATCTTGATTCATTGTGATTTCCGAATACAGTGAATGCTTGAGGAATCCCTGTGATAGTCAAATAGATTTGTAAATGTTATAATCATCAATCGTTCATGCTCAATCATTCGTAACTATTTTTCTTGATCTTAAATGCTAAATCTTCCAATTAAACGGAATCATTATTCTAGTTTAATTGAAGTAATTCGATCAGAAACAATATTTTAAATTATTAAACGGATCCTCGAAACCTTAATATTTTTCCGTATCAACACAGCTTATCATTTTAGTATTTTATTTTCATTTGTTTGAGAGAATTTTTCACATAAGTCAATCCCTGTGGATTCGATCCTGTAAGATACTACAACACCTGTATACTTGCAGGTAAAACTGCACTAAATTTTGGTTCATTAATTTGAGTTAAATTTTAGGCGCAACAGGTACCTAAATGTACTCAGTATTCTTATATTTTGATTTAGGATGCAAATGCAGTTGTTAAATGCAAAATGAAGCTAATTGGGCAATTCTAGACAATTTCGACACCACTTTGTAATCTGAGCATAACTCTCTCATCTGAGCTACTATTGAGATGATTCAAAATTATATGGAACACCAAGTAAAATATCTACTACTTTCATGATTTGAGTTTTGAGAGATACTGGATTCATCAAGGTCCAAATTGGGTTTGAAGTTGACATGCCTGCACTGCTGATGTTCCAAAACGTTCCGTATCTAGCAATTCAAATACACGATTTATCTACAGAAGTTTTGAGATCTAGTGCACAAAAATTTCAGCTGGAAACACCACTTTCGTAAATATATTAGGACTCTATTGGATATTGTTATTTGAGGATAATATTGAGAATATTTTTAGGAGATTGGGTAGGCTTCTAAGAGGGGGATTTGAACGTGCTAAGCGGGGGAAAAATTAGGAGACATCTAGACACCTCTCCCTCCCATTTTCTCCAACTTTTCCTTTGAGTTTTCATCATGGCCTTGTGTAGCCAAACTTTCATAATTGGACGAAGGAAATGGAAGCCTTGGAATCAATAAAACTGTGAGATCTAATTTGTTTTTAGTGTTCAATTTATGCTTTGAGTATCGGATGTTCTTCTATGCCTATTTTCATGATTGTCTTGTTTAATTACTAGGAGGCCTACTAGTTTATTATTTTGCAATCTACTGCTAGATTAGATATGAAATCCATAATTATTTGATCCCTCTAATTTGTGAAGCAACAAAGATTTAATGATTTGATGCGTCAGAAATTATTAGATCTTTTGAAGAATGCTCGATAAAATGAAATGCAACTTGTGTTGTTTGGTTAAATCGATCTCTCTAATTCTTAAGGCTGCTATTAGATTAAACCTGTAGAGCTTGTCTTGGGTTGTTTAGTAGTTAAGGTTAATTAGATCGCTTATTTTCTAATTAACTACGACTAAGGAGAGATAGGAAAATAGTTCCAATGGTGAATATTCAAAGTATAAATTGATATATACTTGCATCAATGATCAGTTGTAAAATTCTAATGGTGAATGTTTACTAAGACTAAGGTTAGTTCTTTTGATTTATTTTGATAGTTTATTTTGACACTCTCCGTGGGAACGATCCTTACTTGCACTACTATGTCCATTATTCTTAGGAGTATAGGTTTTATTTTCTGTTGCCTGTGACAGCACACCACACTCTCAATGCTTCTCTTGTCTCCAATCTCAAGATCAAATACTTGAAGCAATAGCACCCACTGAATCAAGTGTGCTTTGGCATCTTTCTTTTTCTGCAAATATTTGATTGCTAAATGGTCCGTATCTACAATCACCTCGGAACCTACCAGATAAGATTGAAACTTGTCAAAAACAAACCAACATCGAGTAATTCTTTTTCAGTAGTCGCATAATTCAACTGTGCATTATTTAAAACTCTACTAGCATAATATATAACATGCAACTTCCTGTCTTTTCTCTGGCCAAGAACAATATCTAAGAAAAATCACTAGCATCACACATTAGCTCAAAAAGTAAACTCCAATCTGGGGTTGCCATAATTGGTGCTGACACCATCTCTTTTTTCAACCTGTTAAAAGCATTCAAACGGTCCTTATCGAAATAAAAAACAACATCCTTATTCAACATATTACAAAGAAGTTTAGAAATTTTAGAAAAGTCTTTAATTAAACACTGATAAGATCCTGTGTGATGAAGGAAACTCCCTTAACATTGGTAGGTGATGAAAATTTTTCAATAATTTCTATTTTTACTTGGTCCTCGTTAATTCTTGTTGGACTATGGTCCATTAGTGCTTTAGATCTGCTTGTGTGGCGAGTACTATGACAAGGAGAATTAATATGCGTGGGCAAGTATCTCGCTAGATGTTATCAGTATTACTCATTGTCCATTATGTCATTAAGTCACTATTAATGTAACGCCCCCTTCCCTAGGTTTAGGAGTGTCACGTAATTCCCATAAAAATAGCCTGACAAGAGATCTCACACTTAATAACATCTAACTAAATGTAAAGGAAATTGTCCATTATCAATGGGAAGTTGTAGTTTCTCAATGTAAAGGCAAGATGCTAAAGCAGGATGGATATGGAAACTCATGTTGACTACCAATTGAAAGAGTATTCGAATGTTGATATGTGGTTTACCATGACTGGCAGCATGATGAACACCTGTATCTTGGAAGCCACTTGGATGCCAGCTGCTTGATAAAAGGACTTTGGAAATTGAAGGAAAATGTGGAGCTATAAAGAGATATCAATTTTGGGATAAAGGAGGCTTCTAGCTTTTTGGTTGATTGACATTGTCGTGGCTTGATGATCAATACTTGCTCTAGCAATTAGACTTAAAGATGGGACACTTGTAAATTTACATAATTCTATTGTGGGATGTTGGAATGCGTTGTGTATAACTTAGACTAAACTGGGGTGAATTTCAATGAGCACTTTTCATGAATGAATGATGTTCCATGGGAATATAAATTGTATGTAAATGATCAATGCACGATATCATATGCTTATTAGGGATTATAAAATGTTTGTAGCAACTTTTGACATAAAAAAAATAAGGAATAATTAAAGTCTGTCATTAAATCAACTGCCTGCTAGTTGGTTTAAAAATATGAAATAAAACTAAAATGAGCTGAAGACTTAGTAAGAACTCGTCACAACATAAACATATTAAGCATAAGTTTTTTATAAAAATTTTCATGCTAAGAGCTTAAAAGAATGACTAACATACTGATGCTTATGCTATGCATGACTTATCTTGATTTTTCTGAATTAACTGACTAATCTAATTTATCTGACTAATTTAACTAATCTGACTGACCAACACACTTAACCATGTGTGTGAGGTTGTGCACCGGCCCCACATCTCGTTGCAGCAGGGGGATCCACTAAAAGTATTCTGGCATACTATGGTGGATCACACTTGAGTCCGTGGCTTGCACATCCACCTTGATTTGAATTGCATCAATACCATGCATCTGAATGGCTATCTGATTAACTGAACTGATCTTATCTTGCACTTGAACTTAAGATAACTTATGTGTCATATGCATATGAGATGCATGACATAATATGTACATAATTATAATTTATCAATCTGAACATGATGCGAAATGACATGATGATATGCTATGCTGGATGACATGTTTGCGTAATCATGACATGTGAGATACATAAACATTGGCTTACAAGAATTGGCTTTAATAATAATAATCTGACTAACTAACGTGCTGCTCCTGATTTGCGATCACATTACTTACCTCATTGTGCTTCTTCCTGAACCTTACTTCGTAGCTTGTCACCCAGGAAAAAACAAAACTAAGACCTGTGGGAAGGAATGTGATAGAGTTGGGCTACTCGATGGTGGGTAGACAACGGTGGTTCCAGCTTTGTGGTGGTGCAACTGAACACGTTGCTATCAATGGCATCGGCTTACTCTTGAACGTGGTGGTTCCGTAAACATGGTTACGGTGTGGAGGAGATGGTTGGTACAGTGCTCGGCTTTCTGTAATTGCTTCAGAGTGGAGGAGAGAACGTATGGCTCTGTTTTTGGGTTGACATAATACGGTTGTTGCTATGTCCTTGGGTGGTGGTCGAATGGAGCTTCAGCTTCATGGCTCCCTAATGCGAATTGCCATGCATGGGGTCTGTTGATGCAATGATGTGGTGCTCCGACTAGTGATGCAAGATGAGTTCACGATGGCGTACATGAGTGTGTTGCTGTGACCACGAGAGGGGTTGGAAGTCTGCCATGTAAATGTGGGTGTAGGCCTATGGTGCCAGAATGGTTTGAATGTATGTGTGATTTGGGGACTGTTCATATGGTGGTGCTTTGATTTGTTTATGTTGGTTTGTAGAGGTATAGGGGTCTTGGTTGCATTGGATTCCCTGTTACTAATGGGTTTTCATGGTGTACAGCCTTGCAGTGCCAAGGAGTGCTTGCTATGGGGATAACGATAACTTACAACATCCTTTGGGAAGATTTCTCAAGAAGAGGAAGAGTTTTAAAAGAAAATACTAGTTTAATTCATCAGTTACGAAAATGAGTAACGTTGAGAGGAGACAGAGAATGTGGAGTGTAGGGAAACCGTGGAAGTTAAAATATAATCATCCTAATAACAAATAAAACTATTGATAGTAATAATAATCACAATATGATATTAAAATTAACAATGTATTAATAATAGAAAATTTGATTAAATTATAATAATATAATCATAATAACAATGCAATGTTTAGAATTATGTGAAAATATATTAAACATATTTTATGGCCTAATTTTAGGATTGGGTTGCTACAAACTCCCCCCTTATAAAAATTCCGTCCTCAGAATTTGCTAGTACCTCAAGCAACCTACAAACTTGTCCATCATGTTCTTTCTATGTTTCTATTTTAAGTCCTCCATCATTAAGTCGAACCTAGTATTTCCAAAAATTTTAATCTTCCCACAATTGATCCTATACCTTGCATATTCTCCTAATCTTTTATGCACACACATTCACGCACTTGGTGGCAACCATGATACATTTCTGGGTTTAAAATATAAACCGTAACCATGTGTCTGCTTATAATCCTAATAATAATTTCCCCCAAATTCTTTTTTATCTTTCACCCCATGTAAATAGTAAGAATCTCATAGTAAATGAAACTCTCCATATAAATCATAATTAAAACTCCCCACATAAAAATGATAAATAATTCTCCTCATAAATTGATAACCTTAAATAAATAGCAGTATAAAATTCTCCAAATTTCAAGATCACAAATTATCTCAATCCTAAAACTCTTAAGAATGGAATACCACAATGATCCTCGGCCTATTGGCTATGGGCCCACACCTCCAATGTGTTACTCTAATTATGTTTGTCTAGCATCTATGTCTAGTCCATTAAAAAGTACCTCAATTATAAGCATAGCAACATCAATTAGAACTTCCAAATCAATGTCAAAATCTAGTGACATTCTCCTGCTATGCTAGCTGAATCATTAAACCTATAATGGGTATAGGTAAGGCATACACGTACTTAAAATAAATCATCTTCTGCTGTAAACCTTAAGTTCTCGCACCTCAAAAATATATTGACTCCACAATTTCTTTCCATTCTTCAATCAATTACACAGTTATAATCAAATTGACACATAACTCACAGTACACGTAATATCCATAAAATTCTAAATATCTATGCTACATAAATTATCTGGGGCCAGGTGTCATATTCTAAGTTAACCAATAACTAGTATTTTGATAAATTAAAACAATAATAATAACAATTGTAAGAACAACCACAACATCAAAATGCTATCCACGTAAAACTAAGAAGCAACTTATTTTAGTCTGAAATATCCCAATAACTCTCGAGCGGGCGAGGAGCATCCTAGGTGACCTTATTCTAGAATCATTAAAATACTATTTTTCTTTTCAACAGTCTGCAAAATCTCTCGACTAATTCTAATACCAAATTGTAACACCCCCTTCCCTAGGGTTAGGAGGGTCACGTAATGCCATAAAAATAGCCCAACAAGAGATCTTATACTTAATAACATCTAACTAAATGACTAATTAAAGCCTGACATTAAAATCAATTGCTCCATCTAAGCCTTCCCGCTTGCTCATACTCATCATCCTTACCTGGTTGGTTTAAAAATATGAAATAAAACTAAAATGAGTTGAAGACTCAGTAAGAACTCATCACAACATAAGCATAGTAGGTGTAATTTTTTCATAACATTTTTCATGCTGTGAGCTTAAAAACATAGGTGATCATACTAATGCTTATGCTATGCATGACTTGTCTTGATTTTTCTTAATTAACTGACCGATCTCATTTATCTGACTAATTTAACTAATTTGACTGGCCAACACACTTAACCCTATGTGCGAGGTTGTGCACCAGCCCATGTCCCAATGCAGCAAGGGGAGCCACTAATAATATTCTGGCATACTATGGTGGACCACGCTTGAGTCCATGGCTTGCACATCCACCCTGATCTAAACTGCATTGGTACCATGCATCTGAATGGCCATCTGATTAACTGATCTAATCTTGTCTTACACTTGAATTAGATAGCTTACGTGTCTTATGCACGTGAGATGCATGACATAATACATACATAATTATAATTTCTGAATCTGATGCGGAATGACATGATGATATGCTATGCAGGATGACATGTTTGCATAAGCATGGCATGAAATATACATAAACATTGGCTTACAAGAATTGGCTTTAATAATAATAATTTGGCAAACTAACTTGCTACTCCTAATTTGTGATTAAATTACTTAGCTCGTTGTGCTACTTCCAAAATCTTACTACGTAGCTTGTCACCTAGGTAAAATGAAACTAAGACCTGTGGGAAGGAATGCGATGAAGCTGGGCTACCCAATGGTGGGTCCAGCTTTGTGGTGGTGCGACTGAACATGTGGTTGTCTATGGCGTTGGCGTACTCTTGAACGTGGTTACACTACAAAAAAAAATAAAATTGGCGGCGTTTATATGCTCGGCATTTGTTTATGCGCCGGTAGATATATAAATTTACCGACGCTTAATGTTTATGTCGGTAAATTATTGAGATTTCCAACGTTTAATTTGTTACGCCGGTAATAAAATATTGCTTTGGCGTCGTTTATAACAACGCCGCCAATATAGTAATTATGCGCCGGAAAATTAATAATTTCCTGACATTTATATTATTACGTCGATAATAACATAAGTTTTTTGTGACGTTTATTTAAACGTCACTAATTTATTGATTATACGCCATTATATTAACTGTATTTGCCGGCGTTTATAATATTACGCCGGTGATAATATATAGCGTCAGTGGCATTTCACAAAACGCCGACAATTGATAAAGTTTACGCTGGTAAAGTATTGAATTTTACGGCGTTTATATCGTTTGAACAAATGTCGGCCATTGATTAATTTTACGCCGGTACATAAGTAGTTTTCTAGCATTTATAGTGTTACGCTAGTAAAAATTATATAGCATTGGCGGCGTTTACAAAATGTCGGAAATTGATCAATGAAATATCGGTAATTGATAAATGCGCCGGCATATAGATTGTTATGCCGATAAGAATATATAGGGTTAGTAGTGAAAGCTATTAAAAATTTATTGGTAGTAAAATAAATAATAATAATAACTTATTTAAATAATACGAAAATATCCACAAAATCTTAATTAGTTGAATTTCTAAGATGCCCTACCGGTAAATGCCATATATCACATTCCAATTCTGGAGGGAGGGAGGGA
>QGSO01000210.1:551313-605702 GCA_011037825.1 Carya cathayensis | reverse complement strand
AAATAAATGACAGTAATTTAAATAGACAGAAATTAAATGTGCACGGAAAATATAAGACATTAAACTGAAATTAAATAAAAACAGGAATTGTAAGGAATAAACTTGATGTTTGGAAATGGAGACTGCGTTCTCCAATCCAAAAATCTGAACTTCCAGATAAAATGATTTCTCAAATAAAATAAACGCTCTAAATAAAATGCATCCTAAAAGAAATTGAACTCTCAATTAAATTAAAATTTCAAATAAATTACACACTCAAATTGAAGTTGAGCTCTAAATAAAATAAACACTAAAAGAAATTATTTCCTAGATGAATACAAAGAAAGCTTGCTTTAACATGGAAAGAAAACTTGCTTCCATAAGTTTCAAATTAAAGCTGTAAAATAAACTGATGCTTAATGAAAACTAAAACAGAAGCATGAAACTGAAAAATGAATTAAAATAAACAACAACTGCAGAATGAAATGAGAATGAAATTGAAAAATGAAAGCTAAGTTTTAAAGTTCTGTCTTCCTTCCCCCTTTTTCAGTCCGTAAGTTCCCTTCCTTTTATAGAGTCTTCATGTGTTTCATCAGGTTCCTTTCGGTGGAATTTCTACATTTTTTGTGAGCTACTTTCGGTGGACTGAATGAGAGACTTGCTGCTGTCCAAATGAAGATGCCGTGATTGTTGCTTAGCATTGAAGTGAAGGTGCCGTGTTTAATTTTTCTGCTTTGTCTGCATGTGAGTTGCTCTTTCTGCATTAGGTGCCATGTAAGACTTTGTTTTCCTGCATTATTTTTTTCTGCTGCTGTTTTGCCCGAGTTTGAGTGGTTCTTGCATGTGCATGAGTTGTGTTTCAACCTTTCTGCAGGTGCCATTGTCAATTAGTTCCAGCTTGATTTCAGCTTCTGCCGTGTGAGAATTTTCTTTTTGTTACGTCCCCATAGCGCCTGCGTCTTGTGCAGCCCCATGTCCAGCGTATAATGTCCAAAAATGGAGCCTGTTGTCCCTTCCTTTTTCACCCGAAGCCAAAATAACATGAAAATTCTCTGGTTTCTCTCAAAACACTTTCCGCTACCCTCAATCCGAAAAAAAAAATATTCACTCCTCTCCAAGCTTCTGTAAGTCAAACCCACCCGAACTGAATCTCTCCTCTCTACGTCCACTGTCAAAGCCCCTACGTTCAAGTTCAACCTCCACCGATATTCTCTGTTTTTCCCTCCCAAAAACAGAGCAAAAAAACAAATAAATCTCACACTTCTATTTTTCTGCTGTCCAACTAAGATCAAAACGAGAAGAGAAAAAAAAATCCTCCCTTTCTCTCTATCCCGTCTGCTCTTAGCCAGTACAAATAAAAAAATAAAACCTCACCCCAAACGTAGACTCCCCATCCATAAATCTCCTCAGCCCAGTTCACGTACAGAACGGGAATCCCTCTCACCAGCTCTCTCCCATTCCCGTATTTGTTTCTTTTTCTTTCTTTCTGGTTTATGCTATGGTTCCATTGCCCCTTGCTTTCTCTCAAAGTCAGTACCCTACTTCTCTTTCTGTAACCCAAACGAGAAGCTGAAATTCCCACCTCTTCTATCCATAGCTTTCCAAAACGAGAATGCAAGTTTTTATTTTTTATTTTTTTTCTTTCGTTTTGCTCGCCCAGCTCTCTCCGTCTTTAGCGTCCACAATATTCTCTTTTGTGGCTGAAACACGTTCCAGATTTGGAGATTTTAATGCTTCTGGAGCATCAGAAGACTCCAAGCTTGCAAGGTTTGAAGGAGAAGAAACTCCATTAGTTGACACACTGCTAAGAGGAGAATCGACCTTGGAATGTTGGATGGATTCACTTGTACCAGTTGAGAAGCTTTCCACGACATGAGCACCCCCTTCCGAACTAGGATTTTCAGCATCAGAACCAGCCAAGCTCTCGGAGCTCTGAGAGTCCAAACTGGGACATGGTAACCCAATATACTCGGATACCATCAACTGGTCTTCATTCACAATCTTAGGATCAGGGAACTCGATCTTATCTAAATCATTTGGTAGCGACTCAGATATTTCTGTGTCCTGAACAGTTCCATTTGTGGCCAAAGCAGTGGGCATTGCTGGAATAGCCATCACTTCTGGCGAAGCCCCATTATAGGAGAGAGACAATTGAACAAACCCTGCTGGGGAATGGAACAGATCAGTTGAAGATAGAGAGAACTCTTTCTCCAACTTCCCATTCTTGATGAGGACTTCAGATAATGGCACCAAAGCAAATCCCAGCAACTGATCCTCGAGATAATTCCTCACCCTGCTCAACATCCATATCTCACATTTGAGTGAGGAAACAATCGTTCGAACATTGAGACGAACATTATCGTTGAAAACCGGATTCCTTCCACCACCATTAATGATTTTGGTGGAGACTGTGTTTTCAGGATCGCTAGTCAGGCAAAGCTTGGCATAAACATCTTGCTTGTGGTATATGCAGATGTTATGTATGTCCCTAGCCTGGTGTACATAAACCTCACGTACGCCCATGAAGTCCTCTATGTTACACACCGAAGCATCCTTGCTGTTGACCTCATATCCCTTTGACAAGGAACTAGAGTTCCGTTGGAAGAAGTCGGATTTCTGCTTCTCAGGCTCGGCTAAATGGGAGTTCTTGAATGGTGACACAACAGATTGTGGGGAGTCCATGATACCACCAAGAAGAGCAACCAAAACCCCCAGACAACACGTGAAACTGCTTCTTGACTTTACGTAAAAGCTTCACCGTTTGATCTCGTGAATTTTATTTAAGCTGAAAATAAAGAAATAAAAATACACTCGAAATAAATTAAAAAGAAAATAGATTATTAAAAAAAATATTATATATGTGAGGAAGTATTGTCCAATTAAATCATAGTTATAAAATTAAGCATAAACATGATATTAATCAATTAAAAATCATAACTCGAATTTATGCTTATTAACTATTTTTTTCCATCTAAAACCAATAAATAATGTCACCAAGCAATTGAAATACATTGGTTTTAAATAGCTAAAATATGCAATATCTCAGCTCAATCAGTTAGCCATGGAAATGTGGGTGCAGGCCCATGATGTCAAAATGGTTTGAATCTATGTGTGATTTGGGGACTATTCATATGGTGGTGCTTTGATTTGTTTCCGCTGGTTTGCATATGTATATGGGTCTTAGTTGCATTGGATTCCCTGCTGGTAATGGGTTTCCATGGTGTACACCCTTGCAACGTCAAGGAGTGCTTGCTGTGAGGATAACGGTAACCTGCAATAGCCTTTGAGGAGATTTTGAACGAGTGGAAGAGTTTTAAAAGATAATACTAGTCTTAATTCATTGGTTACGAAAATGAATAACATTGAGAGGAGAGGGAGAATGTGGAGTGGAGGGAAAATGTGGAAGTTAAAGTATAATCATCCTAATAACAAATAAAATTATCAATAGTAATAATAATCACAATATGATATTAAAATTAACAATATAAAATCTGATAAAATTATGATAATATAATCATAATAATAATAGAATGTTTATAATTATGTGAAAATATATTAAACATATTTTATGGACTAATTTTAGGATCGGGTTGTTACAATTAATGATAGTTGAATTTGAATTTTTTATCAATGCATTTTGGTGGTCGTGGGCTTGGTTTCTACTAGATTAGCTTATGGCTTTGGGTACATGGGCCCTCGTGACGTAGGAGGGTACAATTTCCTTGGGGGGATATTCGGCCTACCAATACAAGTGCAGAGTTTGCATTTAACTCTAAAATAAATATATCTATACTTCACTAAAAAAAAACAAGGTTTGAATTATGATGTTTTATGAGATTTTGGGAAAGAAGAAAGAAAAAGTTGAATAAAAATATTGTAAAGTTAAAATATTGTTAGAATATGATTTTTTAATATAATTTTTATTTTTGGAATTTGAAAATTTTGAATAATTTTTTTTTTGTTTGGAAATTTGGGAAAGTTGTAATGATTAGATAAAAAAGTTAAAAATTTAAAATTGAAAAGTGTTTGTGTTTGAATAATGTTTGGGAAGGAAATTAGATCAGATGAAACCATCCCTATATTCCAAACAAGCCATCAATCTTAACTCATCAAGATCATGTGGGACAAAGACTCGTTAAGGCAATGTCAATATTTTACAAGTCTTGTGCACTCATTCAACATTTCAACCTATTAGCTTGGTAACATGGCAAGCAATTTGTCTACTGGGGTTTTTACGTGCATTTTTCATGGCAGCCATAGGGGGCATTGGTGGCCTAGGCCAGCGGCCAACCACGCTCTTTCGCAGATCACCTATCTGCAGGCTTTCATTCGATCTCGGATGTTCTTTTGCCTTCAAGGGCTCCAAAAGCAATGGATGGAGAATTGTATTTCCTTTTCTCGAAGGAGGAAATTATGAAGTCTGCCTAACCTTTTAGGTTCTCTTTGGTGCTGAAATTCCTTAGACAGAGACCATCCCTGAACGCGATCAGAATGTTTATTGAGAATCGATGGGGTTTGTCTAGTGCTGCAGTGGTTTCGTCCATGATAAAGTCGCATAATGTTTTTGTCCGATTAAAGTCAGAGGAGGATTTCAATAAAGCTTTTTCTAGGGAAGTTTGCGACATTGACGGAGTGGCATATCATCCTTTTCACTGGTTCCCTAAGTTTTCCGAAGAGGAGGAGCTGTCAGTGGTTCCAGTATGGATTTTCCTTTCAGGGTTGGCTCTAAACTTTTATCATCCTTCGATCCTGAAAAGTCTCTTGGCACCAATTGGTAAGTATATACATAGTGATAATTCCACGTGGTGTGCTAGTAGAACTAATGGGGCGAGGGTAAGTTTGGAACTAGATGCTGTAAAATCTCCTCTCTTATCATTTTGGATTGGTGCTTCAACTTGTCCTGCGAGTTGTATGCAGGAGGTGGTGTGCAAAATGTTGCCTGCATTTTGTGCCAAATGTAAAATACAGGGGTATAATTTGAAGACATGTAAGATAGGGAGTTTATAGAAGGAGAAGGAGAAGCAAAATGTTAGACATGACTATAGGGAAGTACCGAAACAATTGAATTCTTTGGATCCTTCGGGTTCAAAACCAACGCTTCAAGAAGTGGAGGTTATAGGAATGGAATGTAAGGTTTCGGACTCCTTGGTGCTAGTGAGTGATGTTCAGCCTATTGCTGATAGGGAAGGTGAGGAAGGGGTTATGTTATAGTCGGTGGATTCACATGGAATGGTGCCTATTGATAAGGAAAATGAAATGGAGTTGCACGGTCATCCAGAAGTGGTGTCTTTTGTTGTTCTTGAGGAGATGGTTCTCTTGGTCCCTAAGGTGGTGGTCATGCCCAGTTCTAGTCCTGTGGAAGTGGCTTAGAAAGATGTGGAACCCATCATGGTGAACAATTATGAAGAGGTTCCAATTGTTCCTTTGTTACACAATATATTCTGTCACATGTTATGCCACATTATGAACTATTGTCTGTTACATGCCATACCATTTTATGAAATGTTATCTGTTATGTTAATGTCTCAAAGTATATCATGTCTGTTGTCTTACGTTCATGTCACATTACGCTACGTGAGGACTTCTGTCTTTTCATATTCATGTCGTGTCTGGTGTCGAATACAGTTTGTGTATCTTGAGAATAATCATGTTAAGTTATTCATGTCAATCATGACCCTAAGTGCTAGGATGGGGTAATATCCTAGTGAAACTCCTTTGTTCAAGCTAGAGTGCCTAAATAGGTGTGAAATTACCTGGGTTGATGAAGTATAGTCAACAGGTTGCGAATGGGGCCTAATTAGCTGGTCACCGGAGTGCGCCAGGCACTAACCCCGATGGTGCCATTTTTTATTTTACATGTATTCATGGGGCCACAACAACTGTGGAGCATACACTACGTGAGACACAGCAATTGTGACATGTAGAATACGTGGGGCCACAACAACTGTGGAGTACGTATTAACGCACTCACAGCTGGTATAGATACCTGTGTTGTAATGCGGTAATTGGCAGGGACACACGGCTCAAAGGAACTCGTGTAGCACCCATATGGTCACGTTATTAATTAAGCCAATTGAACAAGTGTCCGAGTTTATGTCAAGAAGTTAAGAATAAGTAATCATGGTAACCCCATGAGATAAGAATAAGTTTTAGATCAAGTCCACGTTAAGACAAATTTCAGATCAAGTTCATGTTATGTTATGTTATGCTCACGTACAAGTTATGTTTATGTTCATGTTAAGTTTCAAGTTCATGTTCATATCATGTTTATGATATATTCAAGCTCACGTTCATGTTATGTTATGTTCATGTTCATGTTATGTTTCAAGTTCATGTTTCTGTCATGTTATGTTCACGTACATGTTATTTTCAAGTTTACGTTGATGTTATGTTATGTTCACGTTCACATTATGTCTCAAGTTCACGATTATGTCATGTTATGCTCAGGTTTATGTTAACTTCAAGTTCATATTTATGTTATGCATGTTCACGTTCATGCTATGTTTCAAGTCCATGTTATGTTTCAAGTTTCACGTTCATGTTATGTTGCTAGTCCATGTTATGTTTTAAACTCAAGTTCATGTCATGTTAAGTCAAGTTCAATTCACGTTTAAGTTCAAGTTATGTCATGCTATATGTCAAGTTATGCTATGCTTATTTACGACTTTATTTATGCATTTATGCTTTTACTACTATGCATGCATCTTTAACCTGTGGGAGTTTCCTGTTAACTTACTGAGATTTGTAATCAAATCTCACCGTGGTAGTCCCAACTACCATTCCCCATGAATGGTAGGCGATGTGTCAGGATCAGAGCAGGGAGCAGACATTGGTAGACTGAAGAAGGTTGACTAGACGCCGCAGACACGACGCGGAGCTTACAACTTCCATAGTTAGTTTTTGGACAGTATTCTGGCCTCGTTAGTCAAGTTACATGAGTTACTCGATGAACTTCCTCAATAGTGTATTTTGGTAATGTAAATATGGAGTCTGGTCTCCCATGTTTTTTAGGTTACAGTCTCCTAAGACTCGTATTGAAATCGTGGATGTTTATTTTGTTAATTACGCTTGGTTTACGATTTAACTATTTGGGATATTATAAGTTTGGTGCATAGTATTGCTCAAGAAAAAAAAAATTATCCGCTGCGAATATTGCATAATGCTAGATGCATGTTAGGAACATTGTATCTTATATGTCAAGAACGGGGGCAGGTAACCACGTGTTGCATGTCCCAATGCTTCAAATGTTCGTTCAATCCCGAGCAGAATCTGGGGGCGTCACAAAAGTTCTTCTACCCAACTCCTCTTTTGCTAGTCAATTTTTTCTTTAAGATGCTAAGTGGTGTTTTGTTGGTTGTCTCGACTAGTTTGTTGGCTTGGGGGTGTCTTGCAAAGAAGTATTTGACTTTGATTCCTAACTCAGCATGCCAATCTTGATAATGGTCAGAATCGAACTGTCATCTGTTGTCCAAAATTATGCTACAAGTGTACCAAATAATATTCTTTCAAAGGAATATGGTGATGTTATTAGCTGTGATTTTTGCTAGGGCCTCCGCTTCCACCCACTTCGTAAAATAATCCACAACAATAATGACAAATTTTACTCATTTTTAAGGGGCACGAGCCCAATGATGTCAACCCCTACTATGTTATGGGCCAAGGCAACGTAATCAATGTTAATTCTTCTGGTAAGAAATAAGGTATTGGAGCATGTTTTTTGACTCTTCTGCATCTTTAGTGCATGTGGCCAGTAATATCCTGCCTTTATGGCTTTTCTAGCCAGATCTCTCCCGCTAGGATGGTTTCCACACACTTCTTTGTGTATTTCCACCATCACATATTGTGCTTCTTCCAGGGTGGCACGGAGAAGCCTAATCTAATAGGGTGAATCAAGCTGCTTTATTTTTTACTTTCCTCGCCTCCCACTTTTTGTCAAGGAGTTTATTGATAGATAGAAACTTAATCACATCAAGTGCCCATTCCACAGCTCCTAATCTTAATTCTGAGACTCTGAGCCTTACAACGGGGGTTTCTATAGTTCTGGTAGTTACTGTCCAGGGTAGAGCTAATTTATCCATGCTCGATGCAACTCTTGCAAACTTGTCCACCTTTTAGTTGTCCTCCTGGGGTATTTGCTTAATGTTGAAATATTGAAAATAGTCATACCTCTCCCATAAATTATGTAGAAACATCTTAAGCTTCTTCCCTTTCACGAAGTATTCTCCCGTCACCTAATTGACTACTACTTGGGGGTATGCCCTTATATCAACTCCATTTGCTCCC
Source organism: Carya cathayensis (assembly GCA_011037825.1). Lineage (NCBI taxonomy): Eukaryota > Viridiplantae > Streptophyta > Magnoliopsida > Fagales > Juglandaceae > Carya > Carya cathayensis. Next base: position 597,440 of record QGSO01000210.1, on the reverse strand, counting down.
AGTGCTTCTTTAGATGCCCCAGATTCCGTTTGGGATCGGACGGACATCCAAAGCGTCAGGACAGCAACACAAGGTTACCTGCCCCCATTTATGACATATAAGATGCAATATTCCTAACATGCATCTACCATTATGCAATATTTGCAGCGGATAATTTGTTTTTCTTTGAGCAATACTATGCACCAAACTTATAATATCCCAAATAGTTAAATCGTAATCCAAGCATACTTAACAAAATAAATATCGACGATTTCAATACGAGTCTTAGAAAACTGTGACCTCAAAAACATGGGAGACCAAACTCTATATTTACATTACCAAAATACACTATTGAGGAAGTTCGTCGAGTAACTTGTGTAACTCGACTAACGAGGCTAGTATACTGTCCAAAAACTAACTATGGAAGCTATAAGCTCCGCGTTGTGTCTGCGGTATCTAGTCAACCTCCTTCAGTCTACCAATGTCCGCTCCCTGCTCTGATCCTGACACATCGCCTACCATTCGGGGGGAATGGTAGTTGGGACTACCACGGTGAGCTTTGATTACAAATCTCAGTAAGTTAACATAAAACTCCCACACAGGTTAATGATGTATGCATGACAGTAAAAACATGAATGCATAATTAAAATCGTAAGTAAGCATATCATAACTTGACATGTAGCAATGCATAACTGACATAACCTGAACTGAAACATGAACTGAACTTGACTTGACATGACATGAACTTGAACTTATAATGTAACATGGGCTAGCAACATAACATGAACGTGAACTTGAAACACAACATGAACTTGAATCATAGCATGAAAATGAACATACATAACATAAACATGAACTTGAATTTAACATAAACCTGAGCATAACATGACATAAACGTGAACTTGAGACATAATGTAAACATGAACATAACATAACGTGAACGTGAACTTGATGAAAACATGTACGTGAAAATAACAAGATATGAATGTGAACTTGAAACATAACGTGAACATGAACATAACATAACATGATATGAACATGAATTTGAAACTTAACGTGAACATGAACATAACATGTACGTGAACATAACATAACATAACATGAACCTGATCTAAAATTTAGTCTTATCTCATGGGGTCACCATGATTGCTTATTCTTAACTTCTTGTCATAAACTTGGACTCTTGTTCAATTGACTTAATTAATAACATGACCATATGGGTGCTACAAGGTTCCCTTGAGCCGTGTGTCCCTACCGATTACCGCATTATAATACATGTATCTACACCAACTGTGAGGGTGTTAATATGTACTTCACAGTTGTTGTGGCCCCATGTATTCTACGTGTCACAATTTTTGTGTCTCACATAGTGTATGCTCCACAGTTGTTGTGGCCCCATACTTCATGCTCCACAGTTGTTGTGGCCCCATGAATTGTTTATGCCACACTTGCGGTGAATACACGTAAAATAAAATATGGCTCTATCACCTTTAGTGTCCGGCACGCTCCGGTGACCAGCTAGTTAGGCCCCATTCGCAACCTATTGACTGTACTTCGTCAACCCAGGGAATTCGCACCTATTTAGACACTCCAGCGTGAACAAAGGAGTTCCACTAGGATATTACCCCATCCCAGCACTTAGGGTCGTGATTGACATGAATAACTTAGCATGAATGTAATCTGAAACTTGACTTAACATAAACTTGATCTGACTTCTTTACTTAACATGACATACTTGCAATGGTGAATGTTACCTGATATGGCATACATGTAACATATGGCATACTTAACATGGCATACTTATAACATATAGCAATACGTGACAGAATAGATTGTGTAACAGATAAATATTCGTGAAAGAATAAATCATGCAGAATAGATAAACATGTAATGACGTGGCATGCCATCGCATATATGATAACATACATACATAAATTGTAGTTCCCTTTCCCATCATACATATACAATAAACTGATAGTAAGTTAGAAGCTAACTTACATCAATCGTCATGTTCTACGAGAATAAAACATGAAACTTGAGGAACTGTAAGAGGGTATTCTAAAAGTTAGAAATTTAATTACTAGCAATTAGAAACATGAAAACAAGCTAATTTAAGAGTAAAATTACCATTTTAGCCTCTACATGTGGGAAAATGACCATTTTACCCCTAACTTAAGGATTTCACATCCTAACTCCAAAAATTTTCAAAATTTACATTCCTCTTACAAATTTTGTCCTAAACTCAAATATCAACTTAGAAAAATTTAAAACAAATCACAACTAAGGAAAACACACTATGACCAAAACATCCATAGGCCATTTCTCTTGATTTTTGTTGCAATTCCTTCGAACTTCAAAACTCATGTTTAAACCTGAATTTTGCAACAAAGATCTTCCTATTCTAAGTTTACAACCATACTTAAAACATCCATTTAGAAAACCTAATAATCAACACCAAACTTTTTGTAAAAAGATCCAAACACTTAATCACAAGCTTTGACCGTAAATCAAAACGTCTCCAAGAATTCCAAAAATCAAATCTTACTTCTAACATATTTATAACATAATTCTAAGATCAACTATGCTTTAAATCATCAAACTAAAGTCACCAAAATCACAAAATAACTCTTGGAGTTTCTGGTTTTACACTTAGTCCAAAAACAAAAACTTTTTCCTCAACTAGCTTTGATAAATATCTTGATCAATGGCTTAAGAAGGTGAAACTTGACTTAACATGCACTTGATCTGAAACTTGACTTAACATAAACTTGGAATCTTGCTTCTTTACTTAACATGAACTTGGAGTTGAAATATGACAATAAAAAATGATTCCGCTAGTCGTTTCGTCAGGAATAGGGAACAATCAGAATGATTCTGCCCAACATATTCCATCAGAGATACTCAGACAATCGAATGATTCCATCACGAGTATCTTAAAACATGTATCCTAGCAATCAGAATGATTACACCAGGTGTACCTAGTAATACTCTGACAATCAGACCATCACGAGTATCTTAAAACACGTACCCTAGCAATCAGAATGATTACACCAGGAGTACCTAGTAATAATCTGACAATCAGAATGATTCCATAACGAGTATTTTAAATAAGATACCCTAACAATCAGAATGATTATGCTAGGAGTATTTGCATAACTGAACTTGAAAGGCATTCTGACAATCAAAATGATTTTGCGAAAAGTACCTCGTGTGAATTACAAGTGGAGATGCTCGGACAATCATAATGATTACATCACGAGTATCCAAGACATAACTAACTTGAACGTAACTCGAAAGACATGACTTACTTGAGATAGAAACATTTCGTAACATGGTATAACATGTAATAGACGACATATTTAACATGACATACTTGCAACACTGAATATTATATGACTTGACATACATGTAATAGATATCATACTTAACTTGGCATACTTATACCATAAAAAAATACATGACAGAATAGATTGTGTAACAAATAAATATTCATGACAAAATAAATCATGCATAACAGAAAAACATGTAATGACTTGGCATTGCATGGCATATATGATAACATACATATATAAATTGTAGTTCACTTACTCATCATACATACACACTAAACTGATAATAAGTTAGAAACTAACTTACCTTGATCGTCGCGTTCTACGAGAATAAAGCACAAAACACAAGGAACTGTAAGAAGGTATTCTAAAAGTTAGACATTTAATTACTAACAATTAGAAACATGAAAACAAGCTAACTTAGAGTAAAATTCCATTTTACCCTCTACATGTGGGAAAATGACCATTTTACCCCTAACTTAAGGATTTCACATCCTAATTCCAAAAATTTTCAAAATTTACATTCCTAAAGCAAATTTTGTCCTAAACTCAAATATCAACTTAGAAAAATTTAAAACAAAACACACTATGACCGAAACATCCATAGGCCATTTCTCTTGATTTTTGTTGCAATTCCTTCCAACTTTAAAACTCATGCTTAAACCAGAATTTTGCAACAAAGATCTTCCTATTCTAAGTTTACAACCATACTTAAAACATCCATTTAAAAAAAGCTAATAATGAACACCAAACTTTTTGTAAAAAGATCCAAACACTTAATCACAAGCTTTGACCCTAAATCAAAACATCTCCAAGAATTCCAAAAATCAAATCTTACTTCTAGCATATTCATAACATAATTCTAAGATCAACTATGCTTTAAATCATTAAACTAAAGTCACCAAAATAAATAAAAAAACACTTGGAGTTTTTGGTTTTACACTTAATCCAAAAACAGAAACTTTTTCCTCAACTAGATTTGATAAATCTCTTAATCCATGGCTTACAAAGATGAGATCTTCAAACTAAAACATCAAATGGTTTTAAAATGTTTCTTAACGAAGATCCAACCATCAAACTTAAAATCACATGGCTAAAACTCGATAAAACATGGATCTAATCCAAAAACATCAAATCTTAGGCCTAACCGAAATTCTTTTGCATAGAAAAATAATATCTTTGAAACTAATACTAAATATCTTCAAAATAACATCATAACATGAAAATAAGAGACTTTGGATCATCATATAAAAATATCAAAGCCTTTATAGTAAGATTAAACCTCGAAATATTCAAACTTTCTCCAAATAAAAACTGTTTTGCCACTTCTAGTTTTCAAGTTTCTAGATCTAAGAAAATCTATCATCAAATAACATAACATAACATGAACTTGATCTGAAACTTAGTCTTATCTCATGGGGTTACCATGATTGCTTATTCTTATCTCATGGGGTCATCATGATTGCTTATTCTTATCTTCTTGACATAAACTTGGACTCTTGTTCAATTGCCTTAATTAATAACGTGACCATATGGGTGCTACAAGGGTCCCCTTGAGCTGTGTGTAACTGTCGATTACCGCATGACAATACAGGTATCTATACCAGCTGTGAACGTACTCTATAGTTGTTTTGGCCCCATGTATTCTACATGTCACAATTGCTATGTCTCACGTAGTATATGCTGCACAGTTGTTGTGGCCCCATACTTCATGCTCTACAGTTATTGTGGCCCCATGAATTGTTTGTGCCACACTTGCTGTGAACACACGTAAAATAAAATATGGCTCCATCGGCATTAGTGCCGGCGCGCTCAGGTGACCAGCTAGTTAAGCACCATTCGCAACCTGCTGACTATACTTCGTCAACCCAGGGAATTTCACACCTATTTAGACATCCAGCGTGAACAAAGGAGTTCCACTAGGATATTACCCCATCCCAACACTTAGGGTCGTGATTGACATGAATAACTTAGCATGAACATGATCTAAAACTTGACTTAACATAAACTTAATCTGACTTCTTTACTTAACATGACATACTTGTAATGATGAATATTACATGATATGACATACATGTAATATATGGTATACTTAACATGGCATACTTATAACATATATCAATACGTGACAGAATAGATTGTGTAACAGATAAATATTCGTGAAAGAATAAATCATGCAGAATAGATAAACATGTAATGACGTGGCATGCCATCGCATATATGATAACATACATACATAAATTGTAGTTCCCTTTCCCATCATACATATACAATAAACTGATAGTAAGTTAGAAGCTAACTTACATCAATCGTCATGTTCTACGAGAATAAAACATGAAACTTGAGGAACTGTAAGAGGGTATTCTAAAAGTTAGAAATTTAATTACTAGCAATTAGAAACATGAAAACAAGCTAATTTAAGAGTAAAATTACCATTTTAGCCTCTACATGTGGGAAAATGACCATTTTACCCCTAACTTAAGGATTTCACATCCTAACTCCAAATCAAAGGGTAACGTTCTTCAAGGGGTAACTCCTTCCTCTCGTAGTCCACACTAATCTTTTCTATAACGATCACAAAGGTTATTGCCTAAACTTAACAAGTTCTAGACTAACGTTTTAGGATACTAAATCTTTGCTTAGGTGAAATCACTACTTTCTTTACTGTTCAAATCATCAATTTGTACTAGAATCCTTCCACAAAGTAGGTCAAGTTATACCAGCATACTCTTTAAATCTAAAACTTCAAGTATTCGTGTAATTCGATTTGGAAGAATTTAATCCATACACAACTAAATTTACTTTCTCTATTTCCTCAGGGAAACCTGTCAGCCTAGGACTTGCTTACTCCTTCATAATTAAAACGAATCATTCCTCCTTCTAGGTGACACTTTGATAAACAATCAGCTATTAACCTAAACTCAAGGCTTTCTCTCTTATGATTGGCATAGCTCATCTATCCATCATGAGCTACCTCTTATTCTGACTCTAAATAGAAGGATATGTTCCTAGTGTTCATGTAAATCCTCAAGACTAAGATTTTACTTCCCATATATTCAATGTAAAGGCAATCTATGTCTCCACAAACACAGTGCTTCACAAAAACCATTTAATGGCAACTAGATAAAACTACTATCATAAATGAATCCTCCTAAGGCCAAAGGTTGTTCCAAATACTTTACTCTTCCGAAAACAAATATCATTGGGTCCTTAAAATCAAAACAACTCCAAATACACAGAATATAATTCCTCAACCTTTAATACCGTTCCTTGTACTACTGAAAGGCATAATATATCTACACTGGTATGAACAATAATACTCCTAATGAGAATTGTTATTGTTATCAACTGGGTAACAATTTGACTTCTTAATGGAACTCTCGTACAAAACCACAATCACCAACAACAAGTACTCACTTAAATCCAACAGCGTACAAGTTACAAACCTCGATAACTTATCATTACCCAAAATAATAGTAATGCACTAATACCATCAATTGCAATCCAATCAAATTTAACTAAGCTTAACAATATAGAGGTCCTAGTAAAATACTAGTGATGATGCCAGCTCCTTCAGTTCCTAGGGAGTCAGCATCTGTGTCTCCTTGAGTGATAGCTTACGATGTAATGGGTAAGTGCACTTGTTGCTGTTGCTGATGTCTAAGCATGTCAGTCAGTAGGTGTGTACAGTTTCAACTAATCCTCCATCCATCAGGGGACTCTGATTTTCTTGATTGATGTCTCTCTCAGGGTTCTAAGGTATCCTACCAAGAGTCATGTGTTACTTCTCAAAACACACGAGTGCATTTATAAAAACCACGTACAATCTCTTATACTTCAAGAAATTCAAGCCTAATGAAGACTAAAATTTCAAGCTTAGTATTTGGTGCATTTCCTAAGGACATGTAGATTTACAACCCAAAGACGTATTGCTCTGATACCACCCTGAGACGCCTCCAGATTCCATGTGGGATCAGACAGACATCCGAAGCGTCAGGACATGCAACACAAGGTTACCTGCCCCCATTTCTGACATATAAGATGCAATATTCCTAACATGCATCTAGCATTATGCAATATTCACAATGGATAATTTTTTTTTTCTTTAAGCAATACTATGCACCAAACTTATAATATCTCAAATAATTAAATCGTAATCCAAGCATATTTAAAGAAACAAACATTCACGATTTCAGTACGAGCCTTAGAAGACTGTAACCTCAAAAACATGGGAGACCAGACTCCATATTTACATTACCAAAATACACTATTGAGGAAGTTAGTCGAGTAACTCATGTAACTCGACTAACGAGGCTAGTATACTGTCCAAAAACTAACTATAGAAGCTGTAAGTTCCGCGTTGTGTCTGCAGCGTCTAGTCAACCTCCTTCAGTCTACCAATGTCCACTCCCTGCTCTGATTTTGACACGTCGCCTACCATTCGGGAGGAATGGTAGTTAGAACTACCACGATGAGATTTGATTACAAATCTCAATAAGTTAACATAAAACTCCCACGCAGGTTAATGATGCATGCATGATGGTAAAAACATGAATGCATAATTAAAGTCGTAAGTAAGTATATCATAACTTGACATATAGCATGGCATAACCGACATAACTTGAACTGAAACATGAACTGAACTTGACTTGACATGACATGAACTTGAACTTATAATATAACATGGGCTAGCAACATAACATGAACGTAAACTTGAAACATAACATGGACTTGAATCAAAGCATGAACGTGAACATACATAATATAAACATAAACTTGAATTTAACATAAAGCTGAGCATAACATGACATAAACGTGAACTTGAGACATAATGTAAACATGAACATAACAAAACATGAACGTGAACTTGAACATAACATGTACATGAATATAACATGACATGAACGTGAACTTGAAACATAACGTGAACATGAACATAACATAACATGATATGAACATAAACTTAAAACTTAACGTGAACATGAACATAACATGTATGTGAACATAACATAACATAACATGAACTTGATCTGAAACTTAGTCTTATCTCATGGGGTTACCATGATTGCTTATTCTTATCTCATGGGGTCATCATGATTGCTTATTCTTATCTTCTTGACATAAACTTGGACTCTTGTTCAATTGCCTTAATTAAGAACGTGACCATATGGGTGCTACACGGGTCCCCTTGAGCTGTGTGTAACTGTCGATTACCGCATGACAATACAGGTATCTATACCAGCTGTGAACGTACTCTATAGTTGTTTTGGCCCCATGTATTCTACATGTCACAATTGCTGTGTCTCACGTAGTATATGCTGCACAGTTGTTGTGGCCCCATACTTCATGCTCTACAGTTATTGTGGCCCCATGAATTGTTTGTGCCACACTTACTGTGAACACACGTAAAATAAAATATGGCTCCATCGGCATTAGTGCCCGGCGCGCTCAGGTGACCAGCTAGTTAAGTACCATTCGCAACCTGCTGACTATACTTCGTCAACCCAGGGAATTTCACACCTATTTAGACACTCCAGCGTGAACAAAGGAGTTCCACTAGGATATTACCCCATCCCAACACTTAGGGTCGTGATTGACATGAATAACTTAGCATGAACATGATCTAAAACTTGACTTAACATAAACTTAATCTGACTTCTTTACTTAACATGACATACTTGTAATGATGAATATTACATGATATGACATACATGTAATATATGGTATACTTAACATGGCATACTTATAACATATATCAATACGTGACAGAATAGATTGTGTAACAGATAAATATTCGTGAAAGAATAAATCATGCAGAATAGATAAACATGTAATGACGTGGCATGCCATCGCATATATGATAACATACATACATAAATTGTAGTTCCCTTTCCCATCATACATATACAATAAACTGATAGTAAGTTAGAAGCTAACTTACATCAATCGTCATGTTCTACGAGAATAAAACATGAAACTTGAGGAACTGTAAGAGGGTATTCTAAAAGTTAGAAATTTAATTACTAGCAATTAGAAACATGAAAACAAGCTAATTTAAGAGTAAAATTACCATTTTAGCCTCTACATGTGGGAAAATGACCATTTTACCCCTAACTTAAGGATTTCACATCCTAACTCCAAAAATTTTCAAAATTTACATTCCTCTTACAAATTTTGTCCTAAACTCAAATATCAACTTAGAAAAATTTAAAACAAATCACAACTAAGGAAAACACACTATGACCAAAACATCCATAGGCCATTTCTCTTGATTTTTGTTGCAATTCCTTCGAACTTCAAAACTCATGCTTAAACCTGAATTTTGCAACAAAGATCTTCCTATTCTAAGTTTACAACCATACTTAAAACATCCATTTAGAAAACCTAATAATCAACAGCAAATTTTTTGTAAAAAGATCCAAACACTGAATCACAAGCTTTGACCGTAAATCAAAACGTCTCCAAGAATTCCAAAAATCAAATCTTACTTCTAACATATTTATAACATAATTTTAAGATCAACTATGCTTTAACTCATCAAACTAAAGTCACCAAAATCACAAAATAACTCTTGGAGTTTCTGGTTTTACACTTAGTCCAAAAACAAAAACTTTTTCCTCAACTAGCTTTGATAAATATCTTGATCAATGGCTTAAGAAGGTGAAACTTGACTTAACATGCACTTGATCTGAAACTTGACTTAACATAAACTTGGAATCTTGCTTCTTTACTTAACATGAACTTGGAGTTGAAATATGACAATAAAAAATGATTCCGCTAGTCGTTTCGTCAGGAATAGGGAACAATCAGAATGATTCTGCCCAACATATTCCATCAGAGATACTCAGACAATCGAATGATTCCATCACGAGTATCTTAAAACATGTATCCTAGCAATCAGAATGATTACACCAGGTGTACCTAGTAATACTCTGACAATCAGACCATCACGAGTATCTTAAAACACGTACCCTAGCAATCAGAATGATTACACCAGGAGTACCTAGTAATAATCTGACAATCAGAATGATTCCATAACGAGTATTTTAAATAAGATACCCTAACAATCAGAATGATTATGCTAGGAGTATTTGCATAACTGAACTTGAAAGGCATTCTGACAATCAAAATGATTTTGCGAAAAGTACCTCGTGTGAATTACAAGTGGAGATGCTCGGACAATCATAATGATTACATCACGAGTATCCAAGACATAACTAACTTGAACGTAACTCGAAAGACATGACTTACTTGAGATAGAAACATTTCGTAACATGGTATAACATGTAATAGACGACATATTTAACATGACATACTTGCAACACTGAATATTATATGACTTGACATACATGTAATAGATATCATACTTAACTTGGCATACTTATACCATAAAAAAATACATGACAGAATAGATTGTGTAACAAATAAATATTCATGACAAAATAAATCATGCATAACAGAAAAACATGTAATGACTTGGCATTGCATGGCATATATGATAACATACATATATAAATTGTAGTTCACTTACTCATCATACATACACACTAAACTGATAATAAGTTAGAAACTAACTTACCTTGATCGTCGCGTTCTACGAGAATAAAGCACAAAACACAAGGAACTGTAAGAAGGTATTCTAAAAGTTAGACATTTAATTACTAACAATTAGAAACATGAAAACAAGCTAACTTAGAGTAAAATTCCATTTTACCCTCTACATGTGGGAAAATGACCATTTTACCCCTAACTTAAGGATTTCACATCCTAATTCCAAAAATTTTCAAAATTTACATTCCTAAAGCAAATTTTGTCCTAAACTCAAATATCAACTTAGAAAAATTTAAAACAAAACACACTATGACCGAAACATCCATAGGCCATTTCTCTTGATTTTTGTTGCAATTCCTTCCAACTTTAAAACTCATGCTTAAACCAGAATTTTGCAACAAAGATCTTCCTATTCTAAGTTTACAACCATACTTAAAACATCCATTTAAAAAAAGCTAATAATGAACACCAAACTTTTTGTAAAAAGATCCAAACACTTAATCACAAGCTTTGACCCTAAATCAAAACATCTCCAAGAATTCCAAAAATCAAATCTTACNCAACAAAGATCTTCCTATTCTAAGTTTACAACCATACTTAAAACATCCATTTAAAAAAAGCTAATAATGAACACCAAACTTTTTGTAAAAAGATCCAAACACTTAATCACAAGCTTTGACCCTAAATCAAAACATCTCCAAGAATTCCAAAAATCAAATCTTACTTCTAGCATATTCATAACATAATTCTAAGATCAACCATGCTTTAAATCATCAAACTAAAGTCACCAAAATAAATAAATAAACACTTGGAGTTTTTGGTTTTACACTTAATCCAAAAACAGAAACTTTTTCCTCAACTAGATTTGATAAATCTCTTAATCCATGGCTTACAAAGATGAGATCTTCAAACTAAAACATCAAATGGTTTTAAAATGTTTCTTAACGAAGATCCAACCATCAAACTTAAAATCACATGGCTTAAACTCGATAAAACATGGATCTAATCCAAAAACATCAAATCTTAGGCCTAACCGAAATTCTCTTGCATAGAAAAATAATATCTTTGAAACTAATACTAAATATCTTCAAAATAACATCATAACATGAAAATAAGAGACTTAGGATCATCATATAAAAATATCAAAGCCTTTATAGTAAGATTAAACCTCGAAATATTCAAACTTTCTCCAAATAAAAACTGTTCTGCCACTTCTAGTTTTCAAGTTTCTAGATCTAAGAAAATCTATCATCAAAACCTTTAGTCATGCAACAAAACCTTAATGAACACTCTTAAACACATGCTAAAAACACTCCCTAAAATTTTCAGACCAAGATAAGTCTATTAGCTTGGTCAAAAACTCGAAAACATAACATACTCTCCAGATTCACGCCCAGAATGACCTTCCCATGGTTAAAAATGCTTTTTACCAACCAAATGACCATGTAATGATACGAATAATATATCTACGGAAACTAGACTCAAAGAGGAACAACTTTTATGAAGGATTCATTGTGTTAAAATACTTACAAAGGGTCAGAATTCTCCACGAAAAAGACACATAAATCTGCCCGAGAGAGCTCTTTTGGGTTTCTCTCTAAAAACGGGGTGAAGAAGTGATGGAAGGGAAGTAAGTGTGACTTGCACGACTCAAGAATTCTGTAGGGGGAATATATGGAACTGAATGAACCTTGGTTGGAGGTGGCTATGTGACATAAAGTGGAGAATAGTGAAGGGAGAGGACTGCCTGCAGAAGCTGTGAGGTATGGAGGTTGATGGGGTGGGTTTCTCCATCTCATCAAGGCACTGTTGAGTGCAGCCAAAGGCAGTGGATGGTCTACCATGTGGGGGAGGAAACTTATCCAAGAAGCCTTGCCAAGGTGGCCAAATTCGTGGGCCTTGGTGGGCCTCAACCAAGTGGGCTTCAATTTGTGGTTTAAAGGGGGTTTGGTTAGGGTTTGAGATGCTATCAAGCCCAAATCTAATTTTTCTTGACCCAATCAAATTTCCAAGGTTTAAAAGGTTGGATAATGATGTCATAACAAGGATTTGAGAAATTAATAGCATGTGGAAGTGAGTTAATCAAGTGATTAAACACAATGTTAGAAATTGGATCAAAAAAGGGTTTGAAGGCCGACTTTAGGATTTGGTGAAACCGTTTAGGGTTTTGGTTTCAACAAATTTCAATTGGATACCAACTATTTAGGGTTTCACTAGGGTTGAAACCCTCTTTGATCTAGCTCAATTTGGTTGATCAGATGAAAAAAGTTTTGCTTAGGTGGCATGATCTCACACCTTGATTTCCTTCACAAATCCATCTAATGGTTCCTCTTTGTGCCAAGTATCTAACATTATTCACTATTCACTTTGTGCCAAGTGTCCAAATAAAACTTCTCTAACCTAATTTGGACATTCCACATATGATTTTGAAAACACTGCACTTAGTACACTTATCGAGATTACTATTCACTCCAAAAAAAAGCGTAATAAACTTAGTACTTAAAAATTCTAAATATTCATATTAACCTACAGTAAAAACCGTTTACCAAAACTCAACATCGAAGTGCCCCTATAAATAAATTCACAGTTTCGAACAACCGTTTCGTCCGAAATTATGAAAATGGGTTATTGGGCTATAAAATTCTAAATATTCAACTAAGTCCAGTAGTGTAGTCTATAACGTATTCTGACACTTCTAACTACCTCAAACAATTAAAATCGCACCATAGTGAGTGATAACACTGATTATGTTGACAAATTAAAACCTTTGCGATTAGCCAGTTGTGAAAACTTACGGAGTTTTCACGAGATTCCTCAAGTCTATAGAAATTTTACCATTGAATTTCCAGCGGGCTGTTACAAAGCATTATATGGTTTAAGAATGTGTCTTAAATAGGATCCAACCATCAAATTTAAAATCACATGGCTAAAAAATAATAAAACATGGATCAAATCCAAAAACATTAAATCTTAGGCCTAACCGAAATCCTTTTGCATAGAAAAATCATATCTTTGAAACTAATACTAAATAACTTCAAAATAACATCCTAACATGAAAAGAAGAGACTTAGGATCATCATATAAAAATATCAAAGCCTTTAGAGTAAGATCAAACCTCGAAATATTCAAACTTTATCCAAATAAAAACTGTTTTGCCACTTCTAATTTTCAAGTTTCTAGATCTAAGAAAATCTATCATCAAAAGTTTTAGTCATGCAACAAAACCTCAATGAACACTCTTAAAAACATGCTAACAACACTCCATAAAATTTTCAAACCAAGATATGTCCATTAGCTTGGTTAAAAACTCCAAAACATAACACACTCTCCAGATTCAAGCCCAAAATGACATTTCCATGTTAAAAATATTTTTGACCGACCAAATGACCATGTAATGATATGAATAATATCTACGAAAACTATACTCAAAAAGGAACAAATTTTATAAATGAGTCATTGTGGAAAAATACTTACAAAGGGTTGAAAAGCTCCACGAAAAAAGACCCAGAAATCTGCCAGAGAGAGCTCTTTTGAGTTTCTCTCTAAGAACGGGGTGAAGAAGTGATTAAAGGGAAAGAAGTGTGTCTTGCACGACTCTATACTTCTGAAGGGAGAAGATATGGACTTGAATGACCATTGATTGGAGGTAGCTACGTGACATAAAGTGGAGAATAGAGAGGGGAAAGGACTGCCTGCAGAAGTTGTGAGGTATGGAGGTTGATGGGGTGGGTTTCTCCATCTCATTAAGGCACTGTTGGGTGCAGCCAAGGGCAGTGCATGGTCTGCCATGTGGGGAGGAAATTTCTCAAAGAAGGCTTGCCAAGGTGGCCAAATTCGTGGGCCTTGGTGGGCCTCAACCAAGTGGGCTTTAATTTGGGGTTTAAAGGGGTTTGAGATGCTATCAAGCTCAAATCCAATTTTTTCTTGCCCAATCAAATTTCCAAGATTTAAAAGGTTGGATAATGATGGGATAACAAAAATTTGAGAAATGAATAGTATATGTAAGTGACTTAATCAAGTGATTAAATACAATGCTAGAAATTGGATCAAAAAGGGATTGAAGGCCAAGTTTAGGGTTTGGGGAAACTGTTTAGGTGTGACGCCCCTAGATTTCCGTTTGGGATCGGACGAACATCTGAAGCGTCGAGACATGTAACACAAGGTTACCTGCCCCCGTTCATGACATATAAGATGCAATGTTCCTAACATGCATCTAACATTATGCAATATTTGCAGCGGATAATTTTTTTTTTTGAATACTATGCACCAAACTTATAACATCCCAAATAATTAAAGCATAATCGATGCATACTTAACAAAATAAATAACCACAATTACAGTACAAGTTTCAGAAGACTGTAATCTCAAAACATGGGAGACTAGACTCCATATTTACAGTACCAAAATACACTACTGAACCAGTTCATTGAGTAACTCGCGTAACTCAACTAACAAGACTAGAATACTGTCCAAAAAAATTTAACTATAGAAACTGAAAACTCTGCATCGCATCTGCGTCGTCTAGTCAACCTCCTCAAGTCTATTGGTGTCTGCACCCTGTTCTGAACCTGACACATCGCCTACCATTCGGGGGGAATGGTAGTTGGGACTACTACGATGAAATTTGATTACAAATCTCAGCAAGTTAACAGAAAACTTTCACACAGGTTAATGATGCATACATAGAAATAAAGGTATGAATGCACCCTCAAAGTCAAAAGTAAATATAACATAACTTGACATAACATGGCATAAAATAATAAGCATAATGTGACATGACATAACATGGCATGAGCTGACATAATTCAACTGAAATAGAAACTTAGCTTGACGTGACATGAACTTAAATTATAACATGGACGTGAACTTGAAACATAACATGGACGTGAACTTGAAGCTTGACATGGACATAAACTTGAACATAACGTAACGTGAAACATGACTTGAATGTGAAATACATGAACTTGGAATCTTATTCAATTGTCTTAATTAATAACGTGACCATATGGGTGCTACACGGGTCCCCTTGAGCCGTGTGTCCCTGCCGATTACCGCACCACAACACAGGTATCTACACCTGCTGTGAGTGTGTTAATACGTACTCCACAGTTGTTGTGGCCCCACGTATTCTACGTGTCACAATTGCTGTGTCTCACATAGTGTATCCTCCATAGTTGTTGTGGCCCCATACTTCATGCTCCACTGTTGTTGTGGCCCTATGGATACACGTAAAATAAAAAATGGCACCATTGGCGTTAGTGCCTGGCGCGCTCCGGTGACCAGCTAATTAGGCTCCATTCACAACCTGTTGACTGTAATTCGTCAACCCAGAAAATTTCACACCTATTTAGACACTCCAGCATGAACAAAGGAGTTCCACTAGGATATTACCCCATCCTAGCACTTAGGGTCGTGATTGACATGAATAACTTAACATGATTATTCTCGAGATACACAAACTGTATTCGAGACCAGCCACGACATGAATATGAAAAGCACGTTGGAGGCATAAGAAAAGCACGTTGAAGTTTCACAGATCCCATAGACAGCATCAATTGTTGTGGACTTGTTTCATACTCCTGGAAAAGGCCTTTAGCATCATGCACCGAAAGGATAAGAAGGGCTCGGTGTGATGGGGGGACTCCTTCGATGCCTATATCAGTGAGAATCGAGTACACAGAGTATTTCAGTTTTTTGGATTGGGAAGTTACCTTTGGCTTGTGTTTTGACCTCTATTTATAATCGGGTGTTAAATTGGTAACACTTACCTTATGGCCCGGTCATCACTAACCCTCGTTGGACTACAAACAATTAGTGCTTTAGATCTACTTGTGTGGTGAGTACTGTGACAAGGGGAATTAATATGCTTGGGCGAGTACCTCACTAGATGTTATCAATATTACTCATTATCCATTACATCATTAAGTCACTATTAATGATAGTTGGATTTGAATTTTGTATCAATGCATTTTGGTGGTCATGGGCTTGGTTTCTACTAGATAGGCCTATAGCTTTGGGTTCATGGGCCCTTGTGACATAGGGTTCAACACGACTTCCTCAGGGGAATATTCGGCCTACCAATACGTGTGTTGAGTTTGAATTTAACCCTAAAATAAATATATCTATACTTGACTAAAAATGCAAGGCTTAAATTATGATGTTTTATGAGATTTTGGGAAAGAAAAAAGAAAAAGTTGAATAAAAATATTATAAAGTTAAAATATTGTTAGAATATAATTTTTTAATATAATTTTCATTTTTGAATTTCTTTTGTGTTTTTTTTTAAAGTTTGGAAAAGTTATAATGATTAGGTAATGATTTGATGAAAAAGTTCAATATTTAAAATTGAAAAGTGTCTTTTTTTAATGATGTTTGGGAAGGAAATCAAATGAGATGAAACCATCTCCATATTCTAAACAAGCCCTTAGTCAATCTTAACCGATCAAGATCTTGCCGGATAAAGACTTATAAGGCAATGTCAATATTTTACATGGAATATGTAATTGATATACAAAGCAAAATGACAATAAAAGTTGAAATTTTTGTAGGATAGTTATTTTCTTTCCCCTCGAGACTACTTAGTGTGAATATGGGAGTGAAATTCACATGGGGAAGACTTTGGTAAATGATGTAGGCATTTAAAAGTAAGAATCTCAATTAAAATAATAGTAAATCTATGGTGAAAAATACCTGTCGATGACATGAAAACCACCATAATCATTTTGAAAGCACTTTGTGCTAATCAAAACCAAGAAGCACAGCTAAAGGCCTTGGATCTTAGTGTCATATGTAGAGTCGTCAAAAGTAACCATGTCATCAGAATGGGCAACATCAATGATCATTTGAGCATTAGTATATTTGTTTATATAAGTTATTTTTCCTATCCGAAGACTTGGGTAAATAAAGATGATTTTCTTTTGCAAAACAAGAGAACCTAATATCTCTTGCTAAGAGAAGGAATAATTTGTGCGATCCTCAGAAAATAAGAGAATGTATCATCTTTGTTAATGAGTCCAACTCCAATCGTGTCTCTCTAGAGTCTAGACCAACGATTTCCTACAAACAATTATGGTTGATGTGACGCCGACGCTTGAGCATTGACTTGTCAGCCTTTGATTTTCAACCAGTCCTCTCATCTTGGGGAATCACAATACTGGATAAATTCACATTTGCAAGGACCCGTTCTAACCTTGAAAAAGTAAAAGTAATTAGTTCATATAAGAGAAAACATGATCAAAAAATTGAAACAAAATTGGCATATACACTGAAATCAAATGAGTTAAAGGTAATGGTAGATACAAGTCTAGGACATGTAACTCTTATATAGTCCATTTGAAAAAAATAAGACTCACCATAAAAAATGGATTTTTTTGGTGGGTCCCACTTTTTTTTTTTTCCAAAAGGCCTGCATGGGGTATTGCATGCCTTAGGCCTGCACAAATCATTTTCCAAAATAAATTCTATTCATCATCCCTACACATCACACACTCCACTTTTTTAATCTTACAATGCGTGGTATATGGATGATAAGTAGCAAAGCTCTTTCCAAAATATATTGGTCAATTCATCTGGCAGCGAATGGGTTAAAAATTAATTCCAAACACCTTATGAAAAGTGAAAGACACCCTCCTTGAACCCCTCCTGATCATACTGTCCTTTACCAAATCAATATGTAAACAAAAGATTATCGGCTTGCCATCAAGCAAGTGTTTAAAAAGTTGAGAGAGAGAGAGAGAGAGAGAGAGACTTATTCAATCTAATCCAATAGTTTCTTCTAAGCAATTACAAACTATATTAATTTTATTAAAAAAGGCTCACAAGGGGGTGCAAAAGGAGCCTCAATAGAACCCATAACCAATGCAGCAAAGTAGTTGGGCATATAGTTCAAGAAAATGTACAAATCGTCAAGAAAATTGTTGTTAAGATGATGCAGGAGTTCCACAAGTGTCGATGGCCAAGCATGTGGCAAGGATGCACATAAAAAGACTCCATCCAAAGTTCTCCGAGAGAACGCTCTTCATCTTCAAAACATCTCTCATTCCTTTTCGGCCAAATACACTACATTAAACACAAAGGAGGCATATTCCATCTGGCAAATGTGTCCCACAATGTTATGAAATTAATCTGTCCTCAATGTACCCTTGAATCGACAACCCATCAAATGAGGGACATGGAATGAGAATATTGGAAGGTTAGTTCTAGACAAAATAATTCTGTGTTTTTCTCGCATTCTAATGTATTAATGTGTATGTATTGACCCAATTATCATTCTATCTCACATCATAGCATGAACTTAAAGCTTGAGATAAACTTGAACTTAACATAACGGCAGATTATACTCATTCACCGTAGTACTCGGCAATGCATAGCCTTGACAGCAGTACCAAGTAGCGTGTATCATCCATTTGTAGTATGGTAGATTATACTCCTTCACCTTAGTACTTGGCAGCACATAGCCTTGACCGCAATGCTAGGAAGCGCGTATCGCCCTTGACCGTAGTACAAATTAACTGAAACTTAACTGTTCTCAAAATACATAACTGTATTCGAGACTAAATTTGACTCGAATACGAAAGGACAGAAGTCCTAACGTCACGAAACATGACTTGAATGTAACTTAAGAGACATGACTTACTTGAGATAGAAATATTTCGTAGCATGACATAATATGTAACAGACAACATTTCATAACATGGTATAACATGTAACAGTGAATATTACGTGATATGCCATACATGTAATAGTGAATATTACATGACATGGCATACACGTAACATATGGCATAACATAATATGACATATTGATCTCCAAGGTTTTAGCTAATAGTCTTAAAGAGATCTTGCCAACTGTTATTTCCAAGTCACAATCTGCTTTTGTCCCTGGTCGATTGATAACAGATAATATTCTTGTTGCTTATGAGTTGGTGCATTTTATGAGACAAAAAAGAAGTGGAAGGAAAGGTTTCATGTCATTAAAGCTTGATATGAGTAAAGCTTATGATAGGGTGGAATGGAGTTTTTTAGAAATTATAATGAAGAAAATGGGGTTTCATGAAAAGTGGATTAAGTTGGTTATGGGGTGTGTTAAGTCTGTATCTTTTTCCATATTGGTGAATGGTGAACCAAAAGGCCCTTTGTTTCCAACTCGAGGGATTAGGCAAGGGGATCCATTATCTCCTTACCTATTCCTTTTATGTATAGAGGGATTAATCACTCTTCTGCAGCAGGCAGAAACATCAAACAGATTGAAGGCTTGAGGATCTGTTATGGGGCGCCCCAGTTGAACCATATTATGTTTGCAGATGACTGTTTGCTATTTTGCAGGGCAAATGTACAAACTTGTTTGAATATACAGCATCTACTTGGCATTTATGAAAGGGTATCTGGTCAGAAAGTCAACATAGAAAAGACCTCAATGATTTTTAGCAAGAATGTGAATCAAGGTACCCAGCAGGAGATTATGGACTTATGGGGAGCTCAACAATTCCAACAATATGACAAATACCTTGGCTTACCATCTATAGTTGGAAGAGGGAAGAAGCAAGCTTTCTCTGATCTCAAACATAAGGTTTGGCATAAACTAAAAGGGTGGAAAGAGAAGTTATTATCCCAAGGAGGCAAGGAAGTGCTGTTAAAGGCTGTTGTAATGGCCATTACTACCTACACGATGAGCTGTTTCAAGCTTCCAGATACTCTTTGTAATGAGTTGGAACAATTAATGGCAAACTTTTGGTGGGGTCAGAAGCAGGAGGAACAGAAAATTAGATGGGTAGGATGAAAGAAAATGTGCAAGACAAAGGTGTTAGGAGGGCTGGGTTTTAAAGACCTGAAAATCTTTAACAAAGCTCTTCTTGCAAAACAAGCCTGGAGGATCATGACAGAGGATAATACACTTCTGCATCAGTTATATAAAGCAAGATATTTCCCCTCCTCACATTTTAATAACTCAAGGCTGGGTTCTAACCCTTCATATGTTTGGAGGGGTATATGGGAATCAAAAGATGATATGCTGAGGGGTTGTAGATGGAGAGTTGGGGATGGTAAGTCAATAAAGGTTTGGACAGATTATTGGATACCTGGATATAGAGTGTTGCAACAGTCGATACAAGCAAATATTGATGAAACTCTTATGGTAGAAGACCTTATTGATGAGAACACAAGATGGTGGGATATAGAAAAGGTTAGAAGGCTGTTACCACTTGCTGCAGCAGAATCTGTGTTGAAAATCCTGATCAGTAATGATGTAAGGTCTGATTGCATTATATGGGACAATGAGAAGAATGGAGTGTTCAGTGTAAAGAGTGCATATGACTTTTTTCAAAACATAAACAGACAAGAAGGGGAGTGTTCAAATGCTAATGATTATACTAGGTTCTGGACAAAGTTATGGAAGCTGAAGCTGCCTAACAAAATAAAGATTTTTGCTTGGAGAGCTTGCAAGAATGGTCTCCCAACCCGTGCCAATCTTAAAGGGAGGTTTGTTATTGATGAAGATCAGTGTGTGTGGTGTAATAAAGAGGAAGATGTAGGGCATGCATTATGTTATTGTTCAATGATAATTCAATCATGGCATAAGCACTTTCGGGGTTTATTAAATACTGATGTGCAGAAGGAAGTCATACAGATTGCAATGGAGGTCATGGAAAAGGGAAGGCTTGGTGATCTTGAAAAATTTTTCCTTATAGCATGGGGCATGTGGTATAGGAGAAACCAGCAGCGCTTTTTGAACAAATAACTATACAACCTGATATGGCTATTGATAAAGCTTTATCTATTGCAGCAGAATATAAGGAGGTTAGAGATGTGAGGCATCTGAGGAAGATTAAATACTCTTGCTGGTAGCCTCCATCTTCAGGTGTTTTGAAGCTAAATGTGGATGGAGCAATTTTTGAAGATCAAGATCGAGCTGGGGTAGGAATGCTGTTGAGGAATGATAGAGGAGTGGTCCTGTTTTCAGCAAGTAAGAAGGAATATGGGGTGACAAATCCCATGGAGGTGGAGTTACTAGCAATTTTGAGAGGTTTACAACTATGCATTCCAATGGGCATTCCAGATTTGCTTATTGAAAGTGACTCTTTAATGTTGGTAGAAGAATTAAACAATAGTTTGGAGTCAAGGTCAGCGTGGGGTAATGTAGTTCATGAAGTGAAAGAGTTGATGAAGAGAATACCAAGATGTTCAATTCAATACAAGGGGCGTATGGCAAATGAGGCAGCTCACAACTTAGCAAGATATGCTAAGCATCTAGAAGATTTGATAGTTTGGTGGGATTCTTTTCCTAAATGTATCTCTTAAATTATTTGGTCTGAATCTATGATGTAATTTTTGTTGTTTAATGAAGAAAGTGCTATGTTTCATATCAAAAAAAAAAAAAAAAACAATACGCGACCGAATAGATTGTGTAACAAATAAGCATTTGTGACAGAATAAATCATATGTAACAGATAAACATGTAATGACGTGGCATGGCATGACATATATGATAACATACATACATAAATTGTAGTTCCCTTACCCATCACATATACACAGTAAACTAATAGTAAGTTAGAAGCTAACTTACCTCGATCGTCGCATTCTACGAGAATAAAGTGCAAAATACAAGGAACTGAAAATGGTAACTCTAAATATTATAAATTTAATCACTAAAAATTAGAAGCATGAGAACAAGCTAACTTAGTGTAAAATTACCATTTTACCCACAACATGTGAAACAATGACCATTTTACCCTTAACTTAAGGATTTCACATCCTAATTCCAAAAATTTCCAAAATTTACATTCATCATGTAAATTTTATCCTAAACTCAAATATCAATTCAGAAAAATTTAAAACAAATCAAAACTATAGAAAACACACTATGACTGAAACATCCATAGGTCATTTCTCTTGATTTTTGTTGCAATTCCTTCGAACTTCAAAACTCAAGCTTAAACCAAACTTTTGCAACAATGATCTTCCTATCCTGAGTTTAAAAACATACTTAAAACATCCATGTAGAAAAATCTAATCATCAACATCAAACTTTTTGTAAAAATATCTAAACTTTTTAACAAATAGCAAACCCTTGAATTACAAGCTCTGAACCTAAATCAAAATATTTCCAAGAATTCTAAAAAAAGTCTCAAAATAAAAGATCTTAGGATGATATTCATAACATCATCCTAAGATCAATCATGCTTTAAATTATCAAATAAAAGTCACCAAATATCGCAAAATAACACTTGGAGTTTTTGCTTTTACAGTTAGTCTAAAACCAGAAACTTTTTTCTTAACTAGTTTTGATCAATCTCTTAATCCATGGCTTAAAAAGATGAGATACTCAAACTAAAATGTCAATTGGTTTAAAAATGTGTCTTAAATAAGATCCAACCATCAAATATAAAATCACATGGCTAAAAGTTAATAAAACATAGGTTTAACTCAAAAACATCAAATCTTAAGCCTAACTAAAATCCTCTTGCATAGGAAAATCATATCATTGAAAATAATACTGAATATCTTCAAACTAACATCCTAACATGCAATTAGGATCATAACATAAAAATATCAAAGTCTTTCGAGTAAGATTAAACCACGAAACAAAAACTATTTTTCCACTTTCAGTTTTCAAGTTTCTAGATTTAAGGAAATCTATCATCAAAAGTTTTAGTCATGCAATAAAACCTCAATGAAAATTTATAAACACATGCTAAAACACTCCATTAAATCTTTGTAGGATATGTCCATTAGAATGGTCAAAAACTCAAAAACATAACATACTCTCTACTTTTACACCCAAAATGACCTCTCTATGGTTAAAAATATTTTCGACCAAACAAATGACCATTAAATGAGACACATAAGATATCCATAGAAACTAAAATCAAAGACGAAAACTTTTATGATGGATTCATCGTGTGAAAATACTTACAAAGGGTCGAACAAAGACCCATAAATCTTCTCGAGAGAGCTCTTTTGGGTTTCTCTCTAAGAACGGGGTGAAGAAGTGATGAAAGGGAGGGAAATGTGTCCTGCACGACTTTAAACTTCTATAGGGGGGAGGTATGGACTTGAATGACCCTTGATTGGAGGTGGCTATATGACATAAAGTGGATAATAGTGAGGGGCAAGGATTACCTGTAGAAGCTGTGAGGTATGGAGGTTGATGAGGTGGATTTCTCATTCACATCAAGGCACTATTGGGTGCAGCCAATGAGTGGATGGCTTGCCATGTGGGGGAGGAAACTTCTTAAAGAAGCTTTACCAAGGTGGCCAAATTCGTGGACCTTGGTGGGCCTCCACCAAGTGAGCTTCAATTTGGGGTTTAAAGGGGTTTGGTTGGGGTTTGAGATGCTATCAAGCCCAAATCCAATTTTTCTTGACCCAATCAAAATTTTAAAGGTTTAAAAGGTTGGATAATGATGCCACAATAAGAATTTGGTGAATTAAAAGCATGTAAAAATGATTTAATCAAGTGGTTAAACACAATGCTAGAAATCGGATCAAAATGGGTTTAGAGGCCAACTTTAGGATTTGGGGAAACCGTTTAGGGTTTTGATTTCAACCAAGTTTTTGGAGTTTTAATAACATTCCAACCATTTAGTGTTTCACTAGGCTTAAAACCCTCTTTGATCTAGCTCAATTTGATTAATCAGATGAAAGAATAGTGTTTTGCTTAGGTAGCATGATCTTACACCTTGAATTCCTTCACAAATTCATCTAAAAGTTCCTCATAATGCCAAGTGTCTAATACTATATTACCAAGTGTCGATAAGATCTTTTCAAGTGTTGAAATAAAACTTCCCTATCAATCTCGACATTCCACGTTGTGATTTTAAAAATATAGCGCTAGGTACTACTATTGAGGTTACTATTCATACGGGGAAAGTGAAAAAGAAACTTTCTACTGTAAAATCCTAAATATTCATACAAACCTAACTGTGCAAATTATTTTTTATCAAAATTCAACTCCGAAATGCCTCAAGAAAGCAAAACGCGTTTTCAAATAAGCGTATTATCCAAAAACTAAAAATGAGATTATTGCGATATAAAAACCTAAATAATCAACTGAGTCTAATGGCACAAACCATTAAGTATTCTAACACTTTTACCATTTCAAATAGATCAAATCACACTCCTGACACCATAGTGAGTGATAACACTAATTATGTCGATAGACTAAAATCTATGCGATTAGTTGATTTATGAAAACTTACATAGTTTTCACAAGGTTTATAAAGTCTATAGAAATTTCACCATTGAATTTCTAGTAGGCTGTTACACCAATGACCCTTAGAGATTGTTTACATCCATGGGGATTTGAACCTTAGACCTTGGAAAGAGCATACCTTTAAATCCAAGGCCTTTTGATTGAGCTGAGATATTGCATATTTAAGTTATTTAAAACCAATTTATTTCAACTGCTTCGTGACATTGTTATTGGTTTTAGATGGAAAAATGGTTAATAAGCATAAATACGAGTTGTGATTTTTAATTGATTAATATCATGTTTATGCTTAATTTTATAACTAAGATACAATTGGGCAATATCTTTTCAAATATATAACATATTTTTTATATTTATTTTTTTTCAAGTATTATTTCTTTCTTCATGTTTTCAGCTTGAATAAAATTCAAATGAGATTCGGTTGGAACTATTTGATGTTGGATAAAATGTCTTGATTTGGATTGGTGAGAGTTGCACAAGAAAAGAAATAAAAAAAAAATCTGGTTGGATTAGAAAGAAATTAGAGGTTCAATGTGTTTGGTTTGAGGTATAGAATCGGTGGAATTTTAATTTTCTATAGGAAGAGCCATGCTTGACTTGTACATTTACAGTTGCATCTATCCCAGTTAACAAAACTCAAATAACATGAGATCCCAATTTATGGTTTCCAAATAAAAGAGGCCAAGAAATCTGACTTCCCATAAATGCTAGAGAAAACACATCCAATCCACAAATAGCAAACCCCACATGTAGACCAATTTGGAATTCCCTTACCAGCAATAACTTCTGTAGTTCTCATTTAAACACAGTTGTCTACTTTATAATTCTGTTTTGCACCAGTATAAGACCTTCTTATCCTTAGTGACCATCATGTAAAATCTACTACAATTATTGGTCATAGAATACATTTGAAAGAATACCAAGAAGCCATAAACACGCATATACAACAACTAGAGAGCACTACCACATGTTGATGTGAGAAGTTCTTGTGGCTTATTCTGGATTACATGAAGTCTCAATTATTATTCAATGTGTTTGAATTTGGTAAGTAATATATGCAAATTTGGTAAGTAAGATGTGCATAGAAGAATAGAAAACAATAAATGAACACATAGGAAAAAGGAAAAATAAAGAAAATGAAAAATGAGGCCAACAAATGCTTTACAGCTAGTATGGCAGCGATAATTCCATTATTCAGCAATGCAAACTAATTGTTTTTTTACACCAGAGTCCCACAAAGTCGAGCCCATAATATATGCTGACTTGCATACATATCAACTAGTGTGTACTTTTATATATACGTATGCACGCATATATAATGTGTGTGTGTGTATGTATGCGCGCGTGTCGAAGTGACAGGAGGAGCTAGTTTTTCTATATCATGTGACATACTTCGTAGCAAAATTCATAGCCATAATGCTGAACCCTTCTTTTGGCAAGTCTTTTCCAAGGCCTAGCATCAAAGGCAGCAAGCAATTCTTGAAAAACAAAGAAATGTAACATAAAGAATATAGTGAAAGCCAAAAACTTTCATGCAAATGATGCAACATTTACTCAGACAATATTAGAAACTTAAGTGCAAAAGAATGAATAATGCAAGAATAAAGTCCGGCAACAGAAGACAGTGACCTAACCTCCTCTTTTTTTATGCTGACAAAGTCTTGCAATAATTAAAGGCCAGGAATGTTCAACTTAGAAGCCATCTACTAAAACTGAGTCATTAACCTGCCCCAGGAGGCAAGCAACTTTATCAATCTATAAGAGACAAATACATAATGGATACTGTGGCTTGTGTATGATAAAATATAATGAGCTCCATTGAGCCATTGACGATCTACTCGTACACAAATGAACTCATTAGTATACCTATAAAAGGCTCCAGATAAATACACAATGTTCCTGGCTACTTGTCTCGATTTCAACAAGGAATTCATATATCAAGTCTATTTAAGACAAATTCCAAGTTATCTACTTAAGAGACAATAATTAAGCAATGGCCAACCAAATCTTACAAATCCCGTGTGAGAAAACACCAATTATCACATCTAGGGCTGTACACTAGTTTTAGTATGAATTTAGATATTACATACAAATTCATCGGAAGGAGCAAAAAGTAAAACAATGCAAGATAACAGAGAACGAACCCAGAAACGGCCTTTTGCGCAAATCATGAGACAGAATCGTTCAAGTTTAGCCTTAAAAAATTAGAGATTTTACTCACCAAAACAATTTTTCATCACTCAAAAGAAAATCATCTAATCACTAGCCTAGTTTTCTCGACAAAAATAGATACAAAACCAAAACAAGTTTCACAAACTTAAATAAATAAATCTCACAAGAAGTTTCTCCTCAATCATATATATTGACTGAGCCCGCTAGTGCCATAACATACCTGTGAAGTGGGTTGAAGTACTGAATACCAGATGTGCAACGAACGACGATCAAGGTCCAGATAGGGGAGTCCATCAAATGCTTCCAATGCAGCTGTGGCGGAACTCTCATCATGATAAGAAACAATAACACGGGCATCGCTGTTGTCAGCCGCAAAGACACCTTTGAGTTCCCCAAAGGCACTGAAAACTGAGGCAATGGAGTCGTAAGAAAGTCTCACTGCCGGCCCACAGTTGGCCACGTAAAGGTTGGGACTTGAATCACCTTCAAAACCCTTCGGACACCAAAACCTTGGCAATCCCATGGAAGTGAAGGATATACTTGAATCGGCTCAATTTCTTCACCTCGGTGGAAGAATTATGCCAATCAACAATTTTCTTAGACCAGGTTCGTCAAAGAAAACCCGAAAAAGGAAAGAAAGATTCGAATATTATCAAAAGATCCAAACACACGCCGGTGGTGGGAACTGGGAAGCCCGCAAAGAATCGATGCAAAAATGGAGTGGGAGCCTGGAGGGACTTACACTGAAGAGGTTTAAGGAGGACGGTGATATTGATTTTGCTTGGCACAAAAAAGTAAACCGCGGTCACGATCAGATCGTACCTGACCAAAATATTTTTGTTTGTTATGCTTAATTTTTTGTTTTGTTTAAAATTTTTTTATTTATAAGTTGGTGTAAATTAGGACACATGACAATATTACCAATGAAGTGATGCTAGGCTACCACCTAGCTATGACCCGGGCCAGCACAAATTTTGTTTTTTATTTTTTCTTTTCTTTTCTTTTCATATTTTTTAACATATTTAAATATTTTTAAAAAATACATCAATACATTAAAAGTCATTTCCTTAATTATTAAGTAAAAAAGATTTAAATAAATAAGGGGACAAATTCAGACGACATACCAACTTTTCTACTACTGATGTGAAAATATTTAATTTATAAGAAAACTAGAAAATTTTAAATATTCCAAATCAAATTATATTATATCAATAATTCCAATGATGATGTTACAATGTTTTGAAAAATTAAAAACACATACAATATCCATATGAAGAGCAAAACCCAAAGCCCAGAATGACAGAATCCAAAGGAAAGAGTTATAAAGACAATTATTTGTAACTTCACTCCTTATATTATTCATAATCATGATCTCCGATCACTAGCCCCAAGTACAACATTAACCTGGCCTATTATTTATATTGCAACATGACCAAGAACACTTTTGCTGACAAAGTGCACAATACAATACAATACAATACCCTAGTAACTAGAGAGAAATTAATAATCAATTACATAGTAACCCATGCAATGATTATAGTTCTTTCTAATAAAACATCAAGATATTATTAAAATTGAAAGAGCTTTTTAATTAATTTAGAGCTGAATGTCTGAGTCATAAGCAACCCCAGCTTTCCACAAAGCAGGCAAATCTTTTTTGGATTCCACCCAACCTCTGCCACTCACTTTAAACCTTAATTTTATTGAACCACTTGGTACTTCATTAGGCATATCCCACACTGCCCCGAAGGCTTTGTGCATGCCCCTCCAATGTTTGCAATTCTTCTGCATGCACCAACAAGTAAAGCTCATCCATCAGTGTATAATAATGATCATCATCTCATTTGTTCAATACATATCTTTTAATAAAAACTTATTTGTGCAAATTTAGAGTGTGCAATTAGCGATATAAACTCTTTAATAAAAAAGTAAAAGTCATTAAAAATCTACTTTTTTCGAAGCCTTGCTCCAAACTCTCAAAGGCTTGGAGTTTCATAAATTTATATAGCATTACTCAAAGAATTATATGAATGGACCTGACACAATTCGACGGCTGTGATGTCGCGTTTCCCGGCTGCATATATAACCACTATAGCTAGATAATTAGGATATTTGCTTTGCTCATGGACCTTGATCATAAGGTTGTAACCAGGGTAATGGCACGAGACCCTTCGGTATTCTACGTCTATCACACCACGACCAAACAACTCCTTGGCCCCTTTGGTTCCAGGGCGTGCCAATCTTTCGTAGGCTCGGGGGCTAAGTATGAAGTCAGTGTTGTCACCTTCACCATAGTCAGTCACCACCACGTTCACTCCTTCCTCACTGCAATATTGTGATGATGTGCATCTAACCTGAAGAGTACGTCATCATCAACAAAACCACTAATCATACATGCGCTATTATTATTATTATTATGGAGACCGAGTAAAGCAAATTATACAGGTTACTTCTTCATTAGTGCTATCTAACACAATTATTGTCCTCGAGTATCATATGATAGGAAGAGTGTTTCAAGTTAAAGCAAGCATAAATAGGTTAGGGTAGGCCATGCTAGCTAGCTAGCTACTGTGCTATGCTTTATTCACAACACTTATCCACTTAATTATTCGTGCAATACCATGCATTACATTATTTATTAGTTTAGTGAGTCCGTAAAATATTACTTATTATGTGACCCATTATGTTTATTAAAAAGTTAAAATATTAATATTTTCTTTGATAAGTTGATGTGACAAGTTTCTATGTAAGCAATGTATTTGATGTGTCAAAAAAGAGGCTTGAAATTTTACTTGATAGCATGCACCACAACCAGTTGCATTCCTATACAGCCTAGAGACTCCAGTCACGCCGCCATCATTGACAGTCCTTCCGAATTCTCCAAATCCACAAGTTCCACCTATATGATCACCATTTCATGAGCTCAACTGTACACAGATGATATATAAACCGAATAATTTTTACACATTGCTAATTATTGGTATTAATTAGTATTTGGTAGAGAAAGAAAGGTTTTCAAATTAGTTGAGCAAATAATTCTTTCAGCATGCATGCACATAATAACTTGTAATGCATAGTTATGAATAACTCCAAATTGGTAGCCAAATAATATCTAAAAAGGGTATATGCAGACGTACTTGGAGTCCCATGGCTATTACCACTACCATAGTAGGTTGCTCTTGATGAGTGAGTAAAAGTGCCTTGAGTGGCGCATATAGCATGCAAGAGCAATACCATGTAGATCGTACAAAGAATACCAACTTGGTTTTCAAGAACTGCAAGTCCCATATCTTAATGGCAAGGTTTCTTGATAAAGGGTAAGATAATGGATGAAAGATACCGAAACCAAAGCTCTAATTAAGAAGCATGCAGAGAGAGTTGCAGAAGAAAATGGAAGAGGAGGCTAATTCGAACTGGGAAGCAAAGAAATCGTAGTCTAGCATTTATAGGATTTGAGGGAAGACCAGGAAAGGTCATGTGTTGAAGTGAGAGAAGCACATTTTTCTCTCACTTAGGGAGGAAGGCAATTATATTCAGAATTATATTTGTATTATTAATGCCACTTGTATGTAGTTGGGGAAACAATAATAATAAAATGATAGTTTTTATTATTATTTTGATTCAAAGATGTATAATCTAATTTGAGAGTTTTCTTGAATGACAAAGACAATCTCTAAAATATGTGATTTTGCATTTATATATAGAGAAGCCAATACTTTAAAGCAATCTCAATTCTCAATGGATTATCATTTCAAAGTTAACCCAAGTTTTAACTGTTGTGACATGAAAATATCTTAGCCTATTCCATTCACATCTAATCCTCATATTGGATTATTTATTTATTTTTTATATAATAAAAAACATTAAAATAACATTTTTAATTTATTTACTTTTATCATATTTTATCATTCTACGAATTAAAAATTAATTAGTAATCATATTCTAGTTAAATGCATGGTTAATCATATTCCACCAAGAAAAGAAATGCAATGCACAACATAGATGATTTTTATTTTGCATTTACTGTAGCATAAATTAACTGTTCATACACTGCGTAATCCACTACATAGGATATTTTGTCCTAAAAATAAAAAATAATATTAAAATAATCTAATGCACACGATATTTAGGTAATCCATTGAGATTTTTTCTAATGCTCTTAATAATATTAAAATCAAGTTGTATTAGCAAGTTGTAGAAAATAGTAGAAGACTAGTAATTATGCTATTATTATCTGTTATGATATTAAATATTAATACAAGGACTTGGCCCTATTACTCCATTATTTAGCAACAATCTCGGCATCATCATTATTAATTTCTACGAGAGCACTCGGAAACATGCTAAGAGAAGCTTAAAAACAGCTAGCAGAGAAGACATATTTTGAGAAATTAGATTGAATTTAGATCAATTCAGTAAGTTTAATTTTAAATTAAGTCTAAAATCTAAATATTCAACTCTCAAATAACTAAAATCATTTCAATTCAAAATATTTTTACATGTGGGACCTACAATCGTTTTCAATTTTCCATAAATACATCTAAACTCATCTTAATATCCAAATATATCTAATCTCATCTTAAGTGGACTCTACAAAGCTTATTCTACTATTTCAACTCACTACTATATATAAAGAATTTAACTCATCTTAACTCAGTTTAACATCCAAATGAGTCCTAAGAGAACTCAAAATACAACACCCAAATAAAACACACTTCATCCCTAATTCACTCTCTCTCTCTCTCTCTCTCTCTCTTCAATGGGAAAGCCAAAGTAAAAATTATTGTATATATACACGTTGCATCATCATACCATCATTTTTCTTCAAATAACACTTTCTATATATTCAGTTTCATCTTTAAGATAGACAAGAAATATACAAATGATGTAACACAATCTTAACAATATATACATATATATTACATATTACATAACAAAATTAATTATACAATACAAATGTGTAGTTCTTTTACACTATGAAAATCTAATAGACATTGTAAATACTTCCATAAGTTTGGTTGGATGCTACCAACTGTGTGGATTATTATGCGCACATTAATTTTGAGATAAATGAATTTTTTATTGTTATTTTTCACTTTGATTAAAATAATAGAACTTGAACAAAAATTATGTTGGTCCATGAATTTTTTTTGTATACAAAACCTTCTTATTTAATAAAATAAAATGAACAGAAAGAGATAAATAAAAAGAATAGAAAAATGGAGTAGTTTTTACTGTCTTTTTTTCGTTGGGATGCACTTCTTGAGATGGTACCTAAATTTCAAGTCAAAGCCGGCATGGTAAGAAGTAAGGAAAATGATATGGCCACCGCTCCCAGTGATAGATGGGAGCTACCGCTGCCTGTCTTTATTTTATTTTTTATTTAGTGATTAAAGAAATATTTTTAATGATATTATAATTTAAAAAAAAAATTTAAAAATGTTATATATATATATATATAAAACAATACAATAAATAAATTGCTAACGGTAGCTCCCAGTCCCTGAGAGGTGTGATCGTAGCAGCATCGAAGAAGTAAACACAATATAACCCACTAGCTAGGCTGGCCATCTCATCTACGTTAATAGTACCATAGCCACCAAACAATATTATATTCAAACAATACAAAGTAAACACAATATAACCCACGTCCACCATTGCCATCATCTTCATCCTCTTGGTCACATCGCACTAATAAACGGATGAGTTATCTTTTATTTGTTTATATATATATATATATCTCGTGACTTATCTTATTTCAATATCATGTCTCCTACTCAAACATAATTTAAATAAAAACATTTTTAAATTAATTATTATAACTTTTCTAAACTACTTTTAAATAAAAAATAATTTAAAATTTTGAAATCTCTAAATAAAAATAATATTATAAAACTATATTCTAATAATATTTTAACTTAATACTATTTTTTATTCAACTTTTTTTTTTCTCTCATTTTTCAAAATCTAAAAAATACTCCATTCAAACTATCTCATTGCTTGGTCAACAACTAATTCACAAACCAAGAAATATTTTGACACCTGTATGATGGTCTGTAGGCTCTACCACAAGTGCATGGGTCATGACACATAGAACAGAGAAAAAAGAGTATCATTTCCACAAGGAGGAGATTCAAGTACCAATTTATTAAATTTCCTATATTATTTAGATGATCCTAAATTGCTGTGACTAATTACAGTTTCTTTACCTGAAAAGTCAAATAGGAAAGTTTCCTAGGGCTTGGATTTGATCAATGAGTTTAAACCTGGTTGCTTGCAATAATGTTTTGTTAATTGCAATGACCGAATTCCCATTTTTTGTGTGATATCCTCTTTCCAGGTATAACACTTATACCTTTATTAATCATATGTCTACTGTCATAATCACAAATATTAATATAAATTCATCATGCTTTGTGGAATTCTTGAATGTATATCTCAAAGGTGTGTATTTATTTCTAAACTGGTTTGATGAATTCACGAACTAATATTGAACGTTAACTTTTGTTACTTCATTCAACATCCTAAGCATGCAATTCATGGCCAGTAAATTGCAAGAAAGAAAGTTGAAATCATCCAATTGCAATTAACAAACAATATTCAATACAACCATACCCTACTCAAATCATATAAAAAATTCAATGACTACATCCTAACCCTAGAATAAGAAAACTAGCAAATCATAACTAATAAAATAATCCAATTATTTCTCAAACATAAATTTGGATTCAACATCTTTATTAAAAATTCAGCAACTAAAAAATGAGAGAAAAAAAAAAGAACTTTATAATTGCAAAAATCGTGAGCTTTGTTCATCCTTTACCCTTTTTTGTTTCTCTCTTTTTTTCTCACATCTATCCAAAATGCAAAAGGAACATGGGTCCCATGTGTCTAGAAGAATTGAAAGACTCCAAAACTTCGTGCCTCCAAAAAACTCAGACTAAAAACTCCCCTCCTTTCTTTTCAAAATATTTTTGTTATCTAATTTGAAAACCTGCCATTCATATCTGCAGCTGAAAATCCAACCAATTCTCCTTTCAAATTTTAAAACAAATTTCCCCCATATCTGCTGTTGAAAATCTGGAAATCTTGGTTGACTGATTTCTAACTGAATTTAGAGCATCAAAACGACACATTTGGACTTCCAGCTTCAGATATCGTTCTCAGCTTTCCAACGCACTTGAGTTTACTTTATTTGGACTTCTAGAAATCCAGATACTTATTGAAAATTGAGACAGGGTCTGGGCTGCAGTAAACTTCCGAACAAATTTGGACATCTCTGTTTCTGCTAAGTTTTGAACTTCAAAATGGTAGAATAGAATTTTGAGCTCTTCATAAAAGTTTTGGGCTTACATCTTAGCTTTCTGACAAGCAAAAAAAAAAAAGAAAAAGAAAAAGAAAAAACCTAAAATTGAGGTATGTAACTCTAGTTAGAGCCCAAAAACTGAACAGCGTTCTGGTTAGACTAAACTTGATCAACTAGGATTTGCTCTCTCGCCCTAGCCCGATTTCTACCTCTTCATATCATCCCTGTGATATCCCCATTTTACAGGTATTTTTATTGAATAATTTTTAAAATTTATTATAATTAGTGATTTTTCTTATTTTAAATTAAAGGGGATTTTCGGGGTATTATTTTATAATTTTTAAGTAGTCAAAATTATTTTAATATTTTTTCTTGTTATTTATTATTGTTTTGTATTTAAATTATTTTTTAATTTAAATTAGTTATTTTTGGGCATTAAAATTATTGTTTTTTTAGATTCTATTATTTTATTTTATTTAATCACTGCATTTTGAATTATTTTATTTAACTTATTGTTTTGAAAATAATTTTCGTTGGATCAGTTTCGTGACCAAAGTTGTGAGGGTTAGACGTCATTTCTTTCCTTCCCTTTTTTTTTTCCTCTTCTTTTTCTTTTCTCGTTTTCTTCTTTCGTTTCTTTCTTCTTCTTTTTTTTTTCCTTTTCTTCCTCCTTATTTCTCCCCAACCACACGACGTCTCTCTCTCCCTCTCCACGCCGTTTTCTTCGTCAGACCCTAGCACTGCGGTCGCGCTGGCGTGGCAGTCATCGCCCAACCCTTTCTCTTCCCCTCTAGCCGACGAGCTCCCCCACCCGTTTTCAACTCCTCCCTCGCCGCCGTTAGCCCGCACGCCCCTCTCCAAGCCGTACGGTTACGAAACACGAAAAACTGAAAATAGTGATTCTAAAAATTAGAAATTTAATCAGTAACAATTACAAGCATGAAAACAAGCTAACTTAGAGTAAAATTACCATTTTACCCTCTACATATGGAAAAATTACCATTTTACCCATAACTTAAGGATTTTACATCCTAACTCTACAAATTTTCAAAATTTACATTCCTCATGTAAATTTTATCCTAAACTCAAATATCAACTCAAAAAAATTTAAAACAAATCACAAATATGGCTGAAACATCCATAGGCTATTTCTCTTGATATTTGTTGAAATTCCTTCCAACTTCAAAACTCATGCTTAAAGCAAAAGTTTTGCAACAAAGTTCTTCTTGTCCGAAGTTTAAAAACATACTTAAAACTGACTCACTCAAAAATGAGTAGCACTAATGCTATCCCAAGTGCAGGAGGATGTCGTGTAATAATTAGGAATAAATTTCTAGATCGTCTCCTCAGGAAAAGTTACTCAAAAAATAAACTCGTTTAAAAAGTGTGAAAAACTTCACAAAGAGAAAAAAAAAACAGATGGTATGTGCAATGGATGGAAAGGTTACTAGTCATGGACTAGATTCATGTTTTTAGATTTTTGATTGTCGGATTGGAATGTAAATGACTAATAGATTAAATTTAAAAATTAATAAAACTAAATTAAGAATTTAAACTAGATTAGAAAGTAAATGACAAACATGCACTGAATATTGAAAAACCCCAAATTAAAGGTTCAACACAAAGTTATGAAAATTAAATAAACATTATCTATAACAAAAATAAAATACACAAAAATAGCACGAGAACAAACTAGAGGAGATAAAAGTTAAAAAACTCCCTCTCCTTTCTTTCCTCACTCTCCTAGTTAATAAAACAAACCAGACTATATAAATAAATAAACTAAGAAAACTAAAATGAACCTCTAAACTAACAAGAACAAAAAAAAAAATAGCAGAAATTAACATATAATGAGAAAAATCAAAGCTGCCCACTAGCCGAACAACTATAGCAAGCAAATTAAAATAAAACTATGAAAATAAAATTCAAGAAGCTACCTAGCCGCCTGCTACCAAAACCAAGTATAAGCTACAATGTAAACGAAAAGAGCAAAAAAAATAAGAAGAAAAACTAAAGTTGCAACCTAGAAGAAAATCAAAGATGCTAAACGAAAATAAAAAAATTGATGAGCTGCCAACATAAAAAAAATCTGTAAATGAAAAGAAAGAAGAAGCTACTAAGCAAAATAAAAGAGAATGGAAACCGAATGACTAATGAAATGGACACTGCCGGAAGAAAGAAAAACAGAGAATGAAACAAGAAACAAACCGAAAGTTTTTCTGCAACCTCCCAAGAATGAATACAAGAAAAGGAAATAAATAAACTCAAAACCGATCCCTTTAATCTGAAATGAAAACAGAAAACAAAACTAGCTCTCTGATTCCTCAAGTCTGAAATGAAAACAGAAAAAAAAATTAGCTCTACGTAAAATGCAGAAAAATACGCCGAACAAAATAAAACATAAAGCAGAAAAATGAAAACAAGTATATCTTGCGTCTAAACCAGCAACTGAAAGAGAAAATGAATTCAAACCACTTAGTTTAGGTATGGAAAACAACAGCAAAACAAACTGAATGCAGAAAAATAAAACAAGTGCTGCTCT
Source organism: Carya cathayensis (assembly GCA_011037825.1). NCBI lineage: Eukaryota > Viridiplantae > Streptophyta > Magnoliopsida > Fagales > Juglandaceae > Carya > Carya cathayensis. Next base: position 560,353 of record QGSO01000210.1, on the reverse strand, counting down.
TTTTCAAGTCTGAAATGAAAAAATAAAAAGAAACCAACAAAACAAGTGCTGCTGCAACGTCTAGTGCAGAGTAAATTCAGTGTGTAGTCCATTTAAACTTCCAGCCCCTTAGTTTTATAGGGTCTGCATGTGTTAGCATCCCTCTCATTTTCTGTCCGTGAGTTTTGCTGTCTGTGATTTCTGCATTGAGGTGCCATTCTACCTGTGATTGATGCATGTGTTCGGTGCATGAATTCCAGCCATGATTTGCTTGTTTTCTGCATCTGTTTTTCTGCATGTGGTTTGCTTTATTTTTCCTCATGTGTGCCAGCGTGTGAAGTGCTTGTATGCTGCCCGAATGAGACCTGCATGTGTTCGGTTTGTTGCCTTTTGATTTCTGCATGTGCTGAGTTTTAATTTTCTGCATTTCTGAACTGCATTTCTGAACTGCATGTGCCGTGGGCTCCAGTATGTCTTTCCTGCTGATGTAAGTTGCTGCTGCCGTGAGTTGCATGTGCTGCTGCTTTTGCTTTTTCCTGTTTTGACTTTCTGCTGCAAGTGTGCCGAGTTGCTAAGTGTTCTGCATATGCTGTTCACTTTCTGATGCATGTGTGATGAAAGCTGCTGCACGTGTGAGTGAGATGCCATGGTTGCTGTCAACTTCCGTGATTTTCTGCATTGAAGTGCCGTGTTTATCGATTTTCTGCTTCATTTTTCTGCATGCTATGAGTAACTTTTCTGCATGCTTTCGGTGGAAATTCTGCTGCTGGTTTTCTTTCCATCCTTGGTTGATGCAAGTGTGAGTGATGCATGTGAGTGAGCTGCAGGTTTTAGTTCCAGCCGTGGGAGACTTTGCATGTTTCCTTTTCAACTTTCAGCACTTCCTTTTCCAATTTCTGCACGTCTCTCTTCTTCCCATCAATTAAGCACCGATTCACTTTAATTTTAGCACAACACTCACACATCTCTCTCTAATCATGCACTCACCGACTGCACACTCTCAATTCAACCAATTCATGCACGGACTCACTCCAATTAAAAACATTCACCGACTTCCCTTACTTTTTAGGACACCTCTCTTATATGACACCTCACCTTCACTACCAAATTCCTACCAATTTCCCTTCCACCTCCCAGCCAAGTCTCACTCCAGCCATGAGGGGAAGTCCTCATTTTTATTTATTTATTTATTTATTTTTTCTTTCAGCAACTCTACTTTGAAAGACTCGTAAAACATGCGCTTTTGGTCAGAGCCGGATCTCGTGAATTTTATTTATGCTGCACATAAAGAAATAACACTCGTAATAAATTAAAAGGAAAATAGATTATTAAAAATATATTATATATGTGAGGAAATATTGTCCAATTAAACCATAGTTATAAAATTAAGCATAAACATGATATTAATCAATTTAAAAATTACAACTCGAATTTATGCTTATTAACTATTTTTCCATTTAAAACCAATAATAATGTCATGAGGAATTTAAAATACAATGGTTTTAAATATCTAAAATATGTAATATTTCGGCTCAATCAAAAACATCCATTTAGAAAAAGCTAATCATCACCAAAGGTTTTTTAAATGGATCCAAACTTTTTAACAAATAGCAAACCCTTGAATCACAAGTTTTGACCCTAAATCAAAACATCTCCAAGAATTCCAAAAAATCAAATCTTACTTCTAACATATTCATAACATCACTATAAGATCAACCATGCTTTAAATAATCAAATAAAATCCACCAAAAATTACAAAATAACATTTGGAGTTTTTGCTTTTACACTTAGTCAAAAAACAGAAACTTTTTTCTTAACTAGCTTTGCTCAATCTCTTGATCCATGGCTTAAAAAAATGTGATCTTCAGACTAAAATATCACATAGTTTAAAAATGTGTCCTAAATAATATCCAACCATCAAACTTAAAATCACATGGCTAAAAGTCAATAAAACATAGATCTAACCCACAACATCAAATCTTAGGTATAACCAAAATCCTCTTGCATAGAAAAATCATATATTTGAAACTAATACTAAATATCTTCAAAATAACAACCTAACATTCAAATAAGAGACTTAGTATCATGACATAAAAATATCAAAGCCTTTGGAGTAAGATCAAACCACGAAATATTCAAACTTTCTCAAAACGAAAACTGTTTTTCCACTTCCAGTTTTCAAGTTTCTAGATCTAAGGAAATCTATTATCAAAAGCTTTAGTCATGCAATAAAACCTCAATTAAAATTCATAAAAGCATTCTAAAAATACTCCATTAAATTTTTGGATCAAGATATATTCATTAGCTTGGTCAAAAACTCTAAAACATAACATACTCTCCAGTTTTACGTACAGAATAACCTTTCCGTGGTTAAAAATACTTTGACCAAACAAATGACTACTAAATGAGACAAATAAGATATCCACAGAAACTAAACTCAAATAAAAAAAAACTTTTATGAACAAGTCATCGTATGAAAATACTTCTAAAGGGTCGAATAGCTCCAAGCAAAAAGACCCATAAATCTACCCAAGAGAGCTCTTTTGGGTTTCTCTCTAAGAATGGGGTAAAGAAGTGATGAAAGGGAGTGAAATGTGTCTTTAACGACTTTAGATTCCTGGAAGGGGGAGTTATGGGCTTTAATGACCGGAGGTGGATATGTGACATAAAGTGAAGAATAGTGAGGGGCAAGGACTGCCTCCTGTAGCTATGATGTATGGAGGGTGGTGAGATGGATTTCTTCTTCACATCAATATACTATTGGGTGCAGCCATGAGCAATGGATGGCATGCCAAGTGGGAGAGAAAACTTCTTCAAGAAGCTTTGCCAAGGTGGCCAAATTGGTGGGCCTCAACCAAGTAGGCTTCAATTTGGGGTTTAAAGGGGGATTGGTTAGGGTTTGGGATGCTATCAAGCCCAAATCAAAAGTGCCCCCAAAAATAATTTCACAATTTTGAACATGTGTTACGTTTGAAATTATGAAAATGAGTTATTGCGCCATAAAATTCTAAATAACCAACTGAGTCTAATGGTGTAGGACATAACATATTCTGACATTTTTAACTACATCAAATAATTAAAATCATATTTCTGTCACCATAGTGAATGATAGTACTGACTATGTTGACAGATTAAAACCTGTGCGATTGGTCGATTTGTGAAAACTTATGGGGTTTTCATGAGGTTCCTAAAGTCAATAGAAATCCCACTAGTAAATTTCAAGTGGGCCGTTACAAGTATCCTTTCAATGTAAACTTAACTCAAAACATGGATTGGGGGTGCCTTCTCTCTCGAGTGAGAAAGAGTGAGGCTCTAGTATCTTTGAGGTCTCAAAGGGTTTGGTCTCACACCATGTGAGGTGAGTATTGTTATTACCCTGTTACTAAGGGCTATACTATGATTGAAGTTACTGAGGAGCTGGCCAAACGATGGGAAACTTTACACTTGTCAAAGGAAGAGAGTTAGTGTTTTCATGTCTAGCAAGAAGCTACGAGTGGAAATGGAAAGCTATGCATAGTTGGAAAGGCCCTGGTGGAAGAGGGTGTTAACAGAGAGGCCTTTAGGGTCACTATTTCTAAGGTATGGAGATTGGAGGGTTGGGTCAAGTTCAAGGAACTAGGAGATTAGTGTTTTCTAATCGAATTCTAGAAAATGGAAGACAAAGAGAAGGTTCTTAGTGGACGACCTTGGTTTTTTTAGGAGCTTGCGAGCTCTACAAGAAGTGGATGAAACAATATCCATCAATGCATTACATTTTAACTACGAGCCCTTTTGGATTCAGCTTCACCTCCTCCCTTTAGCCACCATGATAGAGCTATTTGGTGAGGAAATTGCCTCCTCAATTGGGCCTATTATTAGGGTCGAAGCTGGTGCAGATGGATGTGCATGGGGCAGATGCCTTCGAGTTAGGGTGGCAGTGGATCTACACAAACCTGTAATGCACGATAAATGGCTCATGTTTGAGGACAAACAACACTGGATTCCAATAAAGTACGAGAGGCTATAGAACTTCTGATTCCAGTGTGGTGTGTTGGCACACAAGGGTAGATCCTGCATGAGACCACTCTATGACCAACAAGGAGGTGAAAAAACCCCACAACAGTTTGGTTCATGGCTATGAGCACAACCAATGAACACAAACATCTTTGATAGCCATAGATATGGTGGCTCAATTAGTGACAACCACCACCAAGGGGGACAACATGGTGACAGGAGGGGTGGTGACAAAGAAAAACCTATACCACAGGCTTTTTCAACAACTTTGTAGACTAAAGGAGAAGCGGGAAACCTGGAAAACTCATCTTGAGGTGGTAAAGGACACTCTGCAACAAAGGAAACCTTAAACAGAAGGAAGAGTACAAGCTTTAATCTCACGCCACTCAAGAAGCACCAGATCACAGTAGGATTGTCTCTATCGAAGATGAACCAGTGCCTCGAGTACCACCAGGTACTTCCACTAAAATGGAACTGGATACTGGTTATGTAAGTTTAAAATCCCTTGAAACAAAAAAAGTCAACTCAAACCACTTGAGGTCCAAAGGGGACTAGTAAGCTATGAGGGAGGGGACCACTTAACCCCTACATGGACCCTAGCCAAAAAGCAGACTCAAAAGTGGGGTTGTCTTGTAATTTACCTGATATAGTTGCCAACAAGAAACTAGGTAGGATCCTTGTTGAACTTAACACCAGAAAGTGGAAGAGGCTAGCTCGGGGGAGGAACACGGAAACTAAAGAAATTGAAGGTGTATTTCTAACTAATACCTCAAACTATTCCTTGCGAGATGGCAACAAGAGGAATGGTAGAGGTGTTTCTAATAACAAGGAGCCTGCTCCAAAGAGACTAAGAGGGCAAGAGAATACCAATGAAAACAACACCTCTAAGGCGATGGCTGGTCCCCAGTCCTGCCAACACCAATGAATATCCTACCTTGGAATTGCCGAGGGCTTGGGAACCCTCGGACAGTTAAATCCCTTAACCTCTTAGCTAAAGATAAGTGCCCAACCATGATTTTTCCCATGGAAACAAAATGTTCAAAAGCAAGAGTAGAGAAAGTTTGTAGCAAGTTGAAATTCGAGGCATGCCCAGTTGTGGATAGTAGGGGAAGCAGTGGGGGTCTTACATTAATGTTGAAAACAAGTGCAAATGTAATCATACATAATTATTCAAGGTGGCACATTAGTGCATATGTAGCAATAGCAAGGGAATAGTTATGGCTCTTCATGGGTTTCTATGGCCATCCAGAGACCTCAAAGAGGCACTTAGGTTAGGAGTTCCTCAAATCTCTCAAACCAGCAACCAATACACCTTGGATCTACTGTGGAGACTTTAATGAGATTGTTTGCCAGGTAAAGAAGAAGGGAGGTGGTCCAGACCCTACAGATAGATGAAAACTTTGAGGAACACACTAGAGTGGTGTAATTTGAACTTAGTTTTTACCAGCGGGCCTAAATTCACTTGGGCTAGCAATAGAAGTGTGCCAAGCTTCACCAAAGAAAGGCTGGATCGAGCCCTTGCCAATCCAGAATGGTTGCAAGAGTTTAATGATTCTTGTTGTAGGGTACTTCCAACTTTAACTTCAGACCACTCTCCCCTACTTATCCGCATTGGTCCTCACCGAATGGTCTTTGAAAGTAGATTGTGCCACAATAATTCAAGAAGCCTAGACAAAACCTGCATATGGGTACGCTCCTTCTAAGATTATGCGGAAAAGATTAATACATTGTGGGGCTGAGTTACAGAAGTGGAATGGGAAGGTCAACAAAAGAGCCCCAAATGACATAAGGCAGAAATTGAGGAGACTGGGTGAGTTGCAAGGAGAAAGTAGTGGGGATCATGTGGAAGCTGTCAAAAGGTTGCAAAGTGAAATTGATCAAACACTTGCTGAGGATGAATTAAGGTGGAAACAAAGAGCCAAATAACATTGGCTACGAAAAGGGGACAGGAACACAACCTCTTACCATTTGCATGCCCCATACAGAAGGAAAGTTAATAAAATCTCACAAATTCTGGATCATAGGAACATAATGGTGTCTGAAAAGGAGTAAATAGGAGCCATTTTTACAAGATTTTTCTCAGATCTATGCACCTTCTCTCCTACTGGAATTGAAGACTGTATAAAGGACATACCTAAAAGAGTAACAAAAAGCATGAATGCTTTATTGGTCCAAAGGTTTGATGAACCTGAAGTCAAAAGTGATGTTTTCCAAATGAAAAGGATGGGATCCCCAGGGCCAGATGGCTTTCTAGCCCTTTTCTACCAATCAAATTGGGACATTACAAGCAAGGAAGTGACAACCTTTATGCTAAACATCCTCAACACATCAAGTTCTTTGGAAAGGGTGAATGATACATATATATATCCTCAATTCCAAAAGTAAAAAATCCCACAAAAGTTTTTGATTTCAGGCCTATTAGTCTATGCAATGTAATTTATAAAATTGTAGCAAAAGTGATATCCAATAAACTCAAAATTGTGCTTCCTAACATTATCTTTTTAAACCAAAGTGTATTTGTCCCAGGTAGAGCTTTAACGGACAACATCTTGGTGGCCTATGAGACCCTTCACACTATGTCCATAAGAATGCAAGGCAAGACAGCTTACATGGCATTAAAACTCAACACGAGCAAGGCTTATGATCGAGTGGAATGGACTTTTCTATCCTTTGTAATGTGCAAGATGGGATTTGATAGAAGGTGGACAACCCTTGTGATGAACTGCCTGACCTCTGTCACCTATTCAATTTTACTTAATGGAGAAGCTCAGGACAGGTTTAAGCCATCTCGTGGACTAAGGCATGGGGACCCTTTGTCCCCCTTCCTATTTATTATCTGTGTAGAAGTGTAACGCTCATCCTTGTGGTGGGTTCTTTTCAAAACGATTTTGATAAAAATTGACAGGAATTACGGTTCCTTTTAAAATTTCTTTTCCTTTCATGCCAGGATACAAAAGACTCAATGTTATAAACAAAATTCATTTTCTTAATTAAAAGATTACAGCGGAAAACATTAAATTTTATAATTAAAGTTTCTCGTACAAAATATCTTGCCTAGGCCTTCGTGCTCTTCCCCATGGGCTGTGTTCGTCCTAACTTGTCATGCTCATCTTGTCCCTGGGAGGGTACACATAAAAACTAAAATGAGTCGATGACTAGTAAGCATTACTTCATACAGTCAAAAGATATCAACATAGGTTTTCAGTCATGCAGTTATCATTCCATACATACATATCGTACTTATCATGCATTGCCATTCTGTTCGTTTTAAAAACGTTGCGAGGTGGGGTTTTGTTTTTCATTAAAAATGTTTTCTTCTTTAAAATAGTTCCCTACGCATCGCTGCCTTCATTTCTTAAAGAGTCTTTTCATGCATTCATCTTTTACGTACATTCATGCATACATACATTCATGCATTCATCTTTTCTTATGTACATTCATGCATTTGTCTTTTCATACATACATGCATTCTTTCTTAACATGCATATGTTCATTCTTATCACTTTCATTGGCCATGTAGCACACTGTTACACCCCATGTGCTGGGGTTAGCGGTCTTTTGGACCAGATTCAACCTGTGGCCACGGGCTGGGAATCCATTCTGTCAGGGTGCAGCACAAGGTGCATTACCAGTACTACTTACCCGGCATTGCAATCTACCCAATCCAGTCCATTCGGTACCTTTTCCATTTCAGTTCATGTGACCGTTACGTATTTTCATACATCATCCATTCAGTTCGTTCATTCCATTATAGCATCCATCCACATGCATACATGTATATACTTTGGATGCATGAAAAAGGGCTACCAAGGAAGCCCACTACATACTTATACTTTAAAACTTAAGTTTCATTTTCTTTTATTTAAAGCATGTCTCATAGAGAAAAGTTTCATTTTCCTTTTCAAGAAAAGCTTTCGTTTTCTTCTTCATTTATTTAATAAAAACTCTAGAAGAGTATTACCTGAACTTCATGCCATACTCAATCCATGCAGTCCATTCGTGTGCATGTCAGATAGCAACCTACATGCATACACATAACTTTACATCATCATCTATCTAATGCATAAGGAACTATACTAAAAATAGAACTATACCTCACTTAGAACACTTTCCCTCCATCCTTGGGCTCTTACATGCCATTTACTATGCTAAAACCTTCAGAGTCTTATTCCTTAAAGTGAATCCCCATGATTCACCTTAGGGTTAAGACACTAAGACCTCCGTCTCATTCTTCTATTTCCACATTCCTACGCATGATTCCGACCGACAAAGTCATGCGTCCCAACCTTAGACTACTTACCCATTATTGCCTTCACGTATTGTAGCCCATACTAAATCCTCATTCCCAACCAGTCAGGCTACATGAATTCAAGCCAACTCTGGGGCTAAAACACCATGTAACCATGCCCAGAACAGATTACCCATTACATATGATAAACCTGTCTGGTACACGTGTCTTGCTAAAGACACATGTATCTTATCCCCTTTTATCACCTAAGAACAACTTATAATTCCAATGAGCGCCTGCTTGTATAAACAAGTTCCATACTCCAATACCAACTTGCTCAGACCCGGTCGATAGGGCTCTTCCTACTTCCCAACCCTGTACAAGTTCATCCCAACACTTGATAGGAGAGGACTGCATCTAAAAATGCACCTCTGTCACTGCACGTAGCTCGAGACCAAATCCTGAGTTATGGCACGACGCCCATCATGCTTTCGTTGCACTCTCTGATACTTTTCCACCACTTTCATATACTCTTAGCCATAAGTTGAGAAATCTGAAAATCACATGCCATGAAAATAGATTTGTTGAGTTTAAGAACACTGGAGATAGATTAATCTGAATTTTGTATCAACTGAGAGATTTATACACAATTTAGTTAATCAACCAAGGGAATTACATGTAACAAAGCTTGCTTTCTTTTAAGTGCATGGAAATGGGGTTAGAATTCCAAGATTGACTACCAAGAGGCATTAATAGTTTCAATCACAACAACTAATCTGAGAAAACCACATGGTCTTACTCTAATTCAAAACCATTGTAGTGGCGGCTTTCACGCTATTA
>QGSO01000210.1:510708-549970 GCA_011037825.1 Carya cathayensis | reverse complement strand
GTGGTTTGGGCCATTATCTGGGATAATGGCGAGGCTTGGTTTTAAAGGTTATGTTTTTAAGCCAAATGGGTTTTTGGCGTGCGTGGAAAAATATGGTTTGGGAGTTTTGTGCATTGGCATTCATTCATGCTTGTTGTTTGAGTTTAATATGTTTTTATCTAGTGGTGTTTTGGATTTTACTTACCTGCGGCACCATTTTTGGTACCGTAGATTTTGATGCAGTGTTCGAGGAAGAGGAGGAGGCTGAGCCCGAGGATGCGGCTCCGCCGGAGATCTGAGTTGGAGTTCATGCTTTATGTTTGGTTTGAAACAATATTTATATCATGTAATATTTTATTATGTACCTTTGAACCGTTTTGTATTTTATTTAAGAAAAAAAAAAATTCTGGTACTTAGTATTTGACTTTGCTATCCGCTGCGTATCTTCTTGTGCACATTTGTCGCTTGCACACACTTGGCACTCTTCGATAGGGTGGTGACCCGGGATGTCATCATCCGGACGTCTCAATTTCCCCGTGTTGGTACGTGGGGATTTTGGGGGCGCCACAATATCTATCTTACTTTAAAATCCGCTGGATAACTTTCAGAACACGCCATCGAGGTACGGCACGTAGGACAAGGATCAGCACGTAGATCAAAGCTCGGCACATAGAATGAGGCTCATAATTAAAGAAGAAGAAAGAATGAGTGGATATCACAAGAAGCCCTTTCAAATTCATTGTCTCAGGCAGAGATGAATGGCAAGCTTTCAAGTCTACTAGTGGGAAGAGGGCCTGTTAAAGTCAACCACCTATTTTTCGTTGATGACAGCATGCTATTCTACACGGCAAACACCTTTGAATGGAGTAGACTTATGAACAACCTGAATTCCTATGAGCAAGCCTCTGGCGAACTGTTAAATAAAGAAAAGTCATCCATTTATTTTAGCAGAAATACACCCTTTGACAGTAGATCTCACATCCTTCGAATTGCAGGAGTCACCACCACAGGATCTTTTAAAAGGTACTTAGGCTTACCTGCCATGGTGGGAAGAGCAAAGGTGACTTGCTTCCATGGATTGATTGACTAAACATGGGCCAAGATAACAAACTGGAAAACAAACAGCCTGTCATCTACTGGAGAAGAAGTGCTGTTGAAGTCAATAATGCAGGCCATCCCCATTTACACAATGGGTATCTTGCTCCTCCCTAAATCAATCACCAACAAGTTGGACCAGATTCTAAGGAAGTTTTGGTGGGGCTTCAGTGAGAATCAGTCCAAGATTCATTAGATGAAGTGGAGAAAGATTTGTAAAGCAAAAGACCAAGGAGGGCTGGGTTTCAGAAACTTCAACAGCTTTAACATTTCCCTACTTGCAAAAAATGGGTGGAAGATGTTACAAAGGCCAACTTCACTCCCTGCCATAATTCTCAAACAGAAATATTTCCCACATGGCTCAATCTTAGATGCAAAAGTAGGCCCTCGACCATCATTAGCTTGGAGGAGTTTACATGCTGGAATCAAACTTTTAAAAGAGGGCTTACAATGTAGAATTGGCAATGGCTCAAGGGTAAAAATTTGGGAGGATAGATGGCTTCCTAGACTCATGATATAGAAATTAATCCAAGTTTTGAAGAAATACTAGTCACTCTTCAAACATTGTTTTACTATTTCTTCTCTCTCCTACCCATTAATCTAAATTGTATAATTTTCATTTATTTAGTTTTGATACATGAAATTTGTATTAAGTTGATAATACAAGGTGGGTGCTAATTGTAACAAATATATTAAAAATGTATTTTTGAGAAAAAGTAAGAAATAAGAACATAATAATAATATCATGTGTCACTTGGTTCAAATATGCATAATTTAATGTGAGAATTTTTCTTAATATGAAAAGTCAATCTTGCCAAAATATGATTTTCAAGATACATACAGAAAACTAATGCTAGTGCAATGTAGTAGTCATATTTTGGCGCAATAGCTTATGTGTTGTGACTGAACTAATACTGTTCATCCCATATCCATCATTTCAAAGTACAGAGGATCAGAGACCTAATTAAATTACGACTCCCCTCTCTCCCACGTCTCTTTCTTTCTCTTCTTCTTCCCTCTCTCTCCCGCGTCTCTTATGGGTTTTTCTAATTCCAGTTTGATTTTTTTCTTGTTTCTCTTCTTCTTTCACATCTTCTAGTATTTTTTTCTCTTCTTTCTCTTCCTCTTCCCTCTTTTTGTTGCCGCGCCTCTTTCTTTCTTTTCTCCTTTCCTCTGTTTCTCCCTCATCGCACATTCTAGGTTTTTTTCTTTTCTTTCTCTTCTTACCTCTTTCTTTCTCTACTTCTTTCCTCTGTTTCTCCTACGTCTCTTCTCGGCATCGCACATTCTAGTTTTTTTCTATTCTTTCTCTTCTGCTTCTCTCTCCCGTGTCTCTTCCTTCTTTCTCTTCTTCAGGTTTGTTTTCTCTTCTTTCTCTTCTTCTTCCCTCTGTTTTTCCCATGGCTCTTCTTCTTCCGTTTTCACTTTAATCAAGTCCAGCACAACATTGCTTCGGTTATATCTCCAACACATTGGTTGACATACAAGGTAAAATCTGAAACCCTAGCCTTGATTTTAGTCAGTGAAACTGGAATGTTTGGGTTTTTTTTTTTTTTTTTCCTTGATGTTGTTTGGGTTTGTTTGGTGACATAGATTGTGTGACATATTTTTTTTGTTGACATTGTTCGGCTTTCTCGTGGCTCTTGACTTGATTTTGGTTCTTGATAGGTATTTTTGCTCCAATTGATGAATGTATAGGACTATCCGTAGCTTTCAAGTTAATAGGAACTAAAACATTTTTACAGTGCATCACTGAGGTATCATTTTTAGAGCTCCATGTCAGACTTGTCTTGGGAAAATCAAATTCAAAAGCTTTTGGACTTATCTTGCAAAATAGCTCTTGCCATGGTGTATTCTACATATTGATTTTTTTTTTAAATAAAAAGTCAGGGCCCCATGTACACGAGGGACCCCTACCCCAATATTATTAAAAACCCTCACTTATGGCAGAGGAATACCTTGGTTACAAAAGTCCCCAAAAAATCATCATTTCTCTCTAATAAAAACCATCCCTAACCGATCCATGTGAATCAAGCCTCTTAGCCGAATATACTCAAAATCCAAACCAATAAAATTTGTGTTAACCCCAACAGTCCCCTTCTTTGCTAAAAAATCCGCAACTGTTGCGCCTAAACCTTAACTCAATTTAATGAACCAAAATTTAGTGCAGTTTTACCTGCAAGTATACAGGTGTTGTAGTACCTTACAGGATCGAATCCACAGGGATTGACTAATGTGAAAAATTCTCTCAAACAAATTAAAATAAAATACTAAAAGAGATGTGCAATTGAAACTAAAATGAGATTATAGAAATGATGATTTTTATCGTGACAAAACAAAACTTAAAATGATAAGCTGTATTGATATGGAAAAAAAAAAGACTAAGGTTTCGAAGATCCGTTTAATAATTTAAAATATTGTTTCTGATCGAATTACTTCAATTAAATTAGAATAATGATTCCGTTTAATTGGTAGATTTAGCATTTAAGATCAAGAAAATAATTACTAATGATTGAGCTTGAGTGATCGATGATTAAAACGCTTACAAATTTATTTGACTATCACAGCGATTTCTCAAGCATTCACTGTATTCGGAAATCACAATGAATCAAGATAAATATATAGATAATCGAAATTTCCAATAATAAAATCCTTCAATCAATCAAACTCGCAAAGTAAATTTATCGTCGATCCGAAAACAATTTTCAAATCATTAAACTTCACCTCTAACCTTAGTATGAAAGATTTAGCTAACCATATTTATTATAAATACTATAGAAATTAAATAAACATTGTTCATGATGATATTAAAATAAAACACAATAAAACATCACAAGAAAAGTGAAGAGATAATAAGAGCTAAAAGAAGAAAAATAAAACTCCCTCTCCGTTCCGTAAGCTCCGTTCGGCGTCCACCAAGACTGCTAACCAGCTCTTAGACCAAATAGAAACTTCCACTGGTTTTCGTCAGCCCCTGGTCATTAAATTCCAGTCATGCAAAAAACATAGAGAGCTAGCCACAACTGTGAGTTTTTCCCGTTTAAACCCGTGAGCTTCCTTCCCCAACGTTCTTCTCAACTTTACATAAAAGACCCGAATGTTCTGCATTTCCTCCTTGGTGTATCGCTCATTTTCGGCATGAAAGTTGCTCCTCCAGAAAATAATTCTACGTCTCCAAGAGCCAGACAAACTTCTCTCCGTCCAACACGCACAGCTCCTCACTAGTCCTCTCTCCACCGAAAGTCTCTGTTTTTCCTCCCAAAAACAGAGCAAAAATAAAATCCCTTCTTTCACGTGAACCCAGTTTCTTTTTTTAGTAAACCTCCTGCCCTCTGTCCAGCGACACAGGAAATAAAAAAAAAACAGCTGTAGGTCTCACGCCCAGAACAGCTGCCGGTCTCAACAACAACCCCTGGTCCTTTCTTTGAAGTGCCGCCTCTCCTTCCCTCTGTTTTTACGTAAGACCCCAGACGTAGTGTATCCTCATTTCTGTCCGTCCAAGGCTAGCGGAAGCCTACGTAAACTCTCCTCCTCCAGCCCAGTCCGAACCCACCCAAAAACTTCTAGACGAAGTGTATATCCCTTCCGTCTGAGAATCCTCTTCCAGCTATACCTCCTCCCCCTCCTTTCTGTAAATCACTCTCCCTGCTCTGTTTTCACACTTTCCGTATTATTATTTTATTTCTTCCGTAAATCTTGCCTCCGAATGCGTCTAACTTCAACCTCTTTCTTTGTTTCTTTTTTTTTTCTTCATTCGACGTGCTCCATGATTTTCATTCTTTGCCGACAATTCTTTCAATATTTTCAGCTGCCCAAATCCACCGCTTTGAAAAAACTCATATAGCATACGTCGTGGCTCAGAATCGGATCTCTTTTGAATTTTATTTATGCTGCAAATAAAGAAATAAAAATAACACTCAAAATAAATTAAAAAAAAATAGATTATTAAAAATATATTATATATGTGAGGAAGTATTGTCCAATTAAATCATAGTTATAAAATTAAGCATAAACATGATATTAATCAATTAAAAATCACAACTCGAATTTATGCTTATTAACTATTTTTCCATCTAAAACCAATAATAATGTCACGAAGCAGTTGAAATAAATTGGTTTTAAATAGCTAAAATATGCAATTTTTCAGCTCAAACACACCCCCCAACTAGCTTTTTGCTAATCCTTGAGCAAAATAGTGAAAATTAATTGAGATGAACATTGCATAAAGCTCGAAATTCAAACGAAAACAATCAAGCATAATTCTGAATTCTCACAAAAAATCGATTCGTGACTACTCAACACCAGGAGTTGTATCCACAAGAAAAGTCTCAACAATTGTTCACATAGAATTGGGGCAAATGTCTTAGAACTCAGATATGTGTGTGTGGCTAAACCTCTGTGTGTTCCTCATTAATAAGCATGATTTATCAAAGGATTTTTCAACCTTAAGATTAATCATTATTGATTCTAACTACCTCAAAGCCTAAGGGACTAGCAGTTTTCACGCCAGCTCTGTTTTTAAAGGTTGGACACTCAACCCCCAAAGTCTTGGGTAACTGTTTCTAGCCCTTTTTACTTAGGAAAGTTCACTAAGCCGCCTTTATTTCTTCTTCGTTTTTTTTTTCTTTTCTTTTTGGCATGGCTCGGTAGTCCTGCAGTTTACTTCTCCTATTTTAAATCAATGAACATTAGTGAGGAACACTACGAGTGTAAGCATGTGCAAAATGTTCTTTCAAAACTTGCCCTTCATTCTATATAAATCATACTAATTCTCATTTCTGTAAATATCGCATCCCGGTGTTTCAAGTCACTCTTCAACAAAATGTGATGCATCATAAGTCATGCTCTATGCTTAGGGTTGAAAATAAATCTTCACAAAATAATTCCGCTCAACTACTCCACCAAGATACTCAAATTTCACAAAAATGCCAGAAGTGTGTGTTAATCATTTATGTTTCAATACACCTCACAACAGAAATTTTTTTATTTTTTATTTTTTATTTTTTTTTTATTTTTATTTTTTATTTTTTTGGAGATAAGGCTAAATTTTAGCGGGCTGTTACACAGATTGGTATGCTCATGATCTTCAACCACGAATAGAAGAGCTGGAACGAGAAAGGATTCAGATACAGGGTCAACATCGGCAGATAACAGCAGAGGTTCATCGTTTACTAGAGAAATAGGGACAATCTACTGTTAATCTCGCTGGCCTAGTAAGAAAACTTTTGACAAAACGTGTCCAGCATATCTTGTATTTCTTTTGACTAAATAAGATTTGAAGAGATAACAGTTTGTCTTCTTCTTTATGCTATCTCTATAAAATCAGTCTTAAACTTAATCCTATTTGCATCAAAACTTATTCTCATCTCTATAACTCATCTGCATTCCTTCAACATTCTCGCCTTAAGTTTTCAATTCTTTTCTCAATGGCTCACTCTTCTAACATTTCTCTAGATCCATCCATGAGGAATTCAGCACCTCAACCTCCTGTCCTTTCTGCAGCTGCCATTGGTGCCATGTTGCAGCAAGAAAATAATAGCATGGCTAATAAGTCAGACTCCGATGCTATCTACGACTTGGTGAGTCTCGGAACTCGCTACTCATCCTCTATTGTTGCTTTTTCCCAGCGGGTACAAGCCAAAAACCATGAGGTTGAAAGGCTTAAAGAACAAATTGCTGTACTTCAACGAATTGTTCAAGAGTCTCACACAAGGGAAGGAATCCTTCGGCAGCAGAATAAACAGTTGAAATCTCTATTGGATTCTTCATTCCGCTTGCCAGTTCCCATGAATAGGGATGACATGATATTGTATGAAGAGAATGAGCGTCTCCAATATGAGGCTAAGAACCTCAAGTTTATGTAAAAGCATTTTTAAATAAAATCTCTCTATTTTTATTTTTATTTTTTTTTATTTTTTTTATTTTTTTACTAACACATCTTCAACAGAAAACTTCAACAGAAAACTCTCCCCCCAACTAAATTTGACATTGTCCTCAATGTTCAGCAAATGAATGTTCGACGACATATGTTATGCAAGCATGAATTGAAACAGGATAAACACTGCAGAACATATAATGACACGAAAAATTAAAGAGGAAAGATGTCACCTGAGATACTCGAGTGCGCACAAGGAGTAGATTTCTATCAAAGTTAGAAGATACAAAAAGCAAAAGAAATAAAAACAAAACAAACAAAAATGGTATATACAATGAGGAATCAGAAATGGTTTTAGCCTTTGTCCTCAAAACGTGTTTTCCATTGACCAGTGTCCATTATAGGAGTCGATTCTAGCAAACAATTCATAGGTGGAAACACAGAATCATCATCAAAATTTTTACCATGATCCAAACAAGCCTCAGGGTAGTCAGAAAAAATTGACAAATCAGATTTATTTTGCACACGAGTTTGAATCAAATTTACTTCTTGCACCTCATCATCTTCTCCAGGTTGTTTACAAATATTGAAAATATTCAACTCCAAAGTCATGTTGCCAAAAGAAATTATCATCACACCACTCCTACAATTTATTAAAGCATTGAAGTCGCAAGGAATGGCCTACCCAAAATGATAGGAATTTGAGTGCAAACATCAAAGACAGGTTCTGTGTCCAAAACAATGAAATCCACTGGAAAATAAAATTTGCCTACTTGCACTAGCACATCCTCAACTATCCCTCTCGGTATCTTAATTGAACGGTCAGCAAGTTGGAGTGTTACCTTGGTGGGTTTAAGTTCACCAAGACCCAACTGCTCATATACCGAGTAGGGTAGGAGGTTAACACTGGCTCCAAGGTCAAGTAGAGCTTTTTCAATTTTAAAATTTCCTATCACGCAAGAAATGGTTGGACAACCCGGGTCTTTGTATTTTGGAGGAGAATTGTTCTGAAGGATGGCGCTTACCTGCTCAGTTAGGAAAACCTTCTTCTGCACCTTCATCGTACGCTTCACTGTGCATAGATCTTTCAAAAATTTAGCATACGATGGAATCTGTTTGATTGCATCCAACAAAGGAATGTTGATTTTCACCTGTTTGAAAATTTCAAGAATATCAGTATTCTGAACCAACTTGGGAGAATGTTGCAACCTTTGGGGAAATGGAGCAGGTATTGGGCATTTTACAGGCATATCTAGCTCAACCTTGTCAAGTTCACCATCACTCTTGGAATTTAAAGAGTTGTTGGTCTCATCAACTTTCGTTGTTGAAATACTCTTATCAATTATTTTTCCACTCGTAGAGTGGTGATGGACTTGGCATGTTCAAATTTTAAATCAGAGGGATTTGAATTTCTTACCTCAAATTTACCTTTGGGATTCGGCTGAGGTTGAGCAGGAAACTTACCCTTTTCTTGAGCTTGCAATGCAGAGGTCAAGTCGCTAATGGAACTTCTTATCTCAGTAATGGCCTGCATTGTCTGAGTGTTAAAATTGGCTTGCTCCTGCATAAAAGTTTGTAATGTCTCCTCAAGGCTTTTCTTATGTGGAGGCACATAAGGTGTATAAGAAGAAGGCCCTTGAGGATTTTGATTTGAATTTGACTCATTCCTCCAACTAAAATTGGGGTGATTTCTCCATCCAGGATTATATGTTTCCGAATAAGGGGAAGAAAATGGTTTCCTATAAGAATTCATGACATTTGCTTGTTCGTGCAACACCTCTTTAAAAGCTGGGATTGTTGGACAATCTTGAGTTAAGTGTCCACTAATCTCACAAATGACACAATTTTCTTCTTCTTTTTCAATGGCCTTATCCGAATTTACCTTCCTAAGTTCCATGGCTTCGACTTTTCTTGTCAGACTTGCTATCCTAGCATTTACATCATCATTTCCTTTAAGAACATTCATACCTTCTTGAGTATTTGACCAATCAGAACGATCTGTGTTATCCCAAGATTGGGCATTTTCAGCTAATTGGTCAAAATAATCCCAAGCATCATCAGGATCTTTATTTAAAAATTCACCGTTACACATCATTTCTACAAACTGACGCATTTGAGATGTTAAACCTTCATAGAAAAAACTAATGGTACGCCAAGTTTCATAGCCATGATGTGGGCAAGTTAGCAATAATTCTTTAAAACGTTCCCAACACTGAAAAAATGTTTCATTTTCCTTTTGAGAAAAATTCATAATATTTCTGCGAAGAGTGTTGGTCCTATGAGTAGGAAAAAACTTTTTCAAAAAATCTCTTTGCATTTCTTGCCATGTGCCAATAGATCTTGGTCTCAAGGAATTCAACCAATTTTTAGCTTTTTCTTTCAAAGAGAATGGAAACAACTTTAACCTAACAACATCGTCATTGATAGTTTGGGTTTGAAAAGTTGCACAAACCTCTTCAAATTCTTTCAGATGCAAATAAGGACTTTCTGAATCTAAGCCATGAAACTTGGGAAGTAATTGAATTACTCTTGGTTTTAAATCAAAATTCCCCATATTCGTAGGAAAAATCATACAAGATGGAGTACTTGTCCTTGTTGGTTGCAAATACTCACGCAAAGTTCTCATTGGTGGATTATTTTGTGCCTCTTCATTTTCTTGTTCGTCATGAATACTACGATTGTCAGCCATGGTATTAGAATGAGAATTTTTGGAATCACCAGACAAAGTATCAACCAATTCTTTTAAAACTATTTCCTCTCTTCTCAATCTACCCGTTTGATCACGTTGCCACGAGATCATTCATCATAGACGCTCAAGCACAATAAAAAATTAAAAAGTATAGACAGGTCCAAAAATTATTTAATACATGCACCTATGAAAATATTTTTTTTTCTTTTTATAAACTAAATGCAAAACAAGCAAGAAAGTAAAAATAAAAAAAAAAAAATTTTGGAATGAGATTACCAAATGGTATGAATATGAAGCAATGTTTCTTGATCTGTTTTCCGTAAAAAAAAATCGTACCTGCAAAAAGAATATGAAAAACAATTAGCAAAAGATTACTAAATATTTTTTCTTCTTTTCTAAAAGAAATTATCACACGTTGCAATCCCCGGCAACGGCGCCAAAAACTTGTTGCGCCTAAACCTTAACTCAAATTAATGAACCAAAATTTAGTGCAGTTTTACCTGCAAGTATACAGGTGTTGTAGTACCTTACAGGATCGAATCCACAGGGATTGACTAATGTGAAAAATTCTCTCAAACAAATTAAAATAAAATACTAAAAGAGATGTGCAATTGAAACTAAAATGAGATTATAGAAATGATGATTTTTATCGTGACAAAACAAAACTTAAAATGATAAGCTGTATTGATATGGAAAAAAAAAAGACTAAGGTTTCGAGGATCCGTTTAATAATTTAAAATATTGTTTCTGATCGAATTACTTCAATTAAACTAGAATAATGATTCCGTTTAATTGGAAGATTTAGCATTTAAGATCAAGAAAATAATTACTAATGATTGAGCTTGAGTGATCGATGATTAAAACGCTTACAAATTTATTTGACTATCACAGGGATTTCTCAAGCATTCACTGTATTCGGAAATCACAATGAATCAAGATAAATATATAGATAATCGAAATTTCCAATAATAAAATCCTTCAATCAATCAAACTCGCAAAATAAATTTATCGTCGATCCGAAAACAATTTTCAAATCATTAAACTTCACCTCTAACCTTAGTATGAAAGATTTAGCCAACCATATTTATTACAAATACTATAGAAATTAAATAAACATTGTTCATGATGATATTAAAATAAAACACAATAAAACATCACAAGAAAAATGAAGAGATAATAAGAGTTAAAAGAAGAAAAATAAAACTCCCTCTCCGTTCCGTAAGCTCCGTTCGGCGTCCACCAAGACTGCTAACCAGCTCTCAGACCAAATAGAAACTTCCACTGGTTTTCTTCAGCCCCTGGTCATTAAATTCCAGTCATGCAAAAAACATAGAGAGCTAGCCACAACTGTGAGTTTTTCCCGTTTAAACCCGTGAGCTTCCTTCCCCAACGTTCTTCTCAACTTTACATAAAAGACCCGAACGTTCTGCATTTCCTCCTTGGTGTATTGCTCATTTTCGGCATGAAAGTTGCTCCTCCAGAAAATAATTCTACGTCTCCAAGAGCCAAACAAACTTCTCTCCGTCCAACACCCACAGCTCCTCACTATTCCTCTCTCCACCGAAAGTCTCTGTTTTTCCTCCCAAAAACAGAGCAAAAATAAAATCCCTTCTTTCATGTGAACCCAATTTCTTTTTTTAGTAAACCTCCTGCCCTCTGTCCAGCAACACAGGAAATAAAAAAAAAACAGCTGCAGGTCTCACGCCCAGAACAGCTGCCGGTCTCAACAACAACCCCTGGTCCTTTCTTTGAAGTGCCGCCTCTCCTTCCCTCTGTTTTTACGTAAGACCCCAGACGTAGTGTATCCTCATTTCTGTCCGTCCAAGGCTAGCGGAAGCCTACGTAAACTCTCCTCCTCCAGCCCAGTCTGAACCCACCCAAAAACTTCTAGACAAAGTGTATATCCCTTCCGTCCGAGAATCCTCTTCCAGCTATACCTCCTTCCCCTCCTTTCCGTAAATCACTCTCCCTGCTCTGTTTTCACACTTTCCTTATTATTATTTTTTTATTTCTTCCGTAAATCTTGCCTCCGAATGCGTCTAACTTCAACCTCTTTCTTTGTTTCTTTTTTTTTTTCTTCATTCGACGTGCTCCATGATTTTCATTCTTTGCCGACAATTCTTTCAATATTTTCAGCTGCCCAAATCCACCGCTTTGAAAAAACTCATATAGCATACGTCGTGGCTCAGAATCGGATCTCTTTTGAATTTTATTTATGCTGCAAATAAAGAAATAAAAATAACACTAAAAATAAATTTAAAAAAAATAGATTATTAAAAATATATTATATATGTGAGGAAGTATTGTCCAATTAAATCATAGTTATAAAATTAAGCATAAACATGATATTAATCAATTAAAAATCACAACTCGAATTTATGCTTATTAACTATTTTTCCATCTAAAACCAATAATAATGTCACGAAACAGTTGAAATAAATTGGTTTTAAATAGCTAAAATATGTAATTTTTCAGCTCAAACAGCAACCATTTTAGCTTCTCGAAACACATGCCTAAAACGTGCATTAATCTCCATGGAAATCTCCTTTATCTCCTCCCAAAAATCCCAAAGAAACCAAAGTCTACAAATTCTGAAAGTAAGCCAATTCATGATAACTGAAGAATCTGATTCTACCAAAACATTTTGAAGTCTTAAATTTTTACAAAGCCTTAACCCATCTAATAAAGCACGACATTCAGCAACCGTGTTTGTAGCAAGCCCGTAATGGTGCGCAAATCCAGCAATACATTTACCGTTGGAATCTTGTATTATACCCCCACCCCTGACTCTCCTGGATTTAAACGAGCCCCACCATCAACATTCAATTTTACCATTCCCCTCCTCGGCAACTCCCACTAAACATAGGTCACTTGTTTTTCTTTAACAGGATTGAACAATCGGAATATTCAACCCCTCCATTACTAAAAAGTCATTTTTCTTCATATCCTGGAAATTATTTAGGTTGCAGGAAACATCTTTAAGCATAATTTTCACTTGTCGAATAATATCTGTAACCTGAAACGGAACCCCTTCCATCCTTGCTGAACACCTTGCTTTCCACAAACACCAAGAAATTACAATGGGTAGCACTCCACGAATCCATCTTGCTTGAGTTTATTTTGTAGCTCTCTGCCACCAAAATGCCATCATCCCTCTCCAGTTTCTAATCTGCGGCAACCTGATTTGGCAAATATTAGCAAAATATTTCCAAACCATTTGAGCATTCGGTCCCTCACACATTACATGCTGCAAAGTTTCAATATTAGGCGTTATACAACAATGGCATTTAGAGGCTAAAGGAATGGACAATCGCTGAATTACATCATCCGTCAGTACTACTCCTATCTTCAGCCCCCAACATAGAAAATACATTTTTTTTGGTATTTTATCTAGCCATAGCCACTTCCTCCACTCACAAGGTACTCCACGTTTCCTACATATTTCCCAGGCTAATTTTGTAGTGAAGTTCTTGTCCAAAGAATGCTCCCACATGAGAACATCTGGCCTACTCTTCGTCCACACTCCAACCTCACGAATCTGCTGTAGTACGTCCGACGAAACCAATTCAAGTAAAACATCAATATTTGGCCCCCTCTCATCAACCACATCAGCAACTAAAAGGTAATTTCTACCTATCACCAGACATACATCCTGCAATGGTCCACTTCCTACCCACCTATCCATCCAAAAATTAATGCTTCCATTCCCAATCAACCACTTAGAATTGTGGACAATTTTTGGCATTACCTCTATTATCCCCTTCCAAAACCATGACTTGTTATTCAGTTGCATAACCTTATAAACATGTTCCTGGCGAAGATACTTTTTTCGGAAAAAATCTGCCCACATTCATTCCCCTATAATCAATTTCCATCCAAACTTCATAAAAAGAGATTCCTGCACTTCCACCAGATCTCGAATACCAAGACCGCCCTCCTCCACTGGCTTGCAAATCATATTCGAGGACACCCATTTAAGTTTTCTATTCTCCAACGAAGATCCCCATAGAAAATTTGAAAAAATTCTTTTAATCATTACAAAAAAAGCCTTGGGCATTTTCAGAACCGATAAGATATGAATTGGCATGCTATTTAACACATGCCGCAAAAGCAAAATCTTTCCACCAAATGATAAAATCTTAATCTTCCATCCCTCTAGTTTTTTCTGAATCCTTGCCAAGATAGCATCAAATAGATTTATTTTCAACCTTCCCACATACAGCAGAACTCCGAGATATAAACACGGCCAATTACACTTTTCATACCGAGACATCCCTTTGAGTTCATTCATTCTATCCAACAACATATTAGATGGGAAAAAAATAGTAGACTTGGGCTAATGAATTGTCCAGAGATCTTCTCATATCGGTGCAAGGTTCACATGAGTCTTCTTATAGATGATTTTCCACCGTTGGTAAAAATCAAATATCATCCGCATAAAGTAAATGAGAGATGAGAGTACCACCCACCGGATGATAAGGCTTAATAAGCCCCAAATTGAATTTCTGATGCAACATGTGCGAGAGAAGTTCCTGAGACAAAATAAATAAATAAGGTGATAAAGGATCACCTTGCCGTACTCCCCTCGAAGCCTGAAAAAACCTTTAGAACACCTATTCAACTTAACCGAATAAAATGGAGAAGAAATAGCATTGAACAATATATTTCTCCAATTTTCGGAGAATCCCAATCGACGTAACACTTCTAGAAGGAATTTCCAATTAACACGATCATAAGCCTTTGCCATATCAATCTTTAGCATCACATTACCCCTTCTCACCTTCCTATTCATCCCTTGTACCAATTCCTGTGCCGAGGCCAAATTATCAAAAATACTCCGACCTGGGATGAACGCTGCCTGCTCCTTAGAAATAATTTTTCCAAGAATAGGAGCCAAGCGAGTAACCATAATTTTCGTCATGATTTTGTACACCACCGAGCAAAGACTAATAGACTGAAACTAACCAAACCCCACAGGTTCTTCCACCTTAGGAATCAACACCAAATTAGTAGCACCAAAAAACTTAGAAAAAGGTTTTCCTTCAAAAACTTCCTTTGCCATCTCTACAAGATCATCTTTCACAATGTCCCAAGCCAACATAAAAAAAGAAGCAGAAAACCCATCCGGCCCCAGACTACTATCCAAAGGAACAGACCGAAGAGCCCTTTGAACTTCTTCTACTGATGGCACCCTGCAGAAAGCAACATTATCTTCTTCTGTAACAACTGGGATTAAGAAGTCCAGTTCTGGTTCATTTGTGCTTACGTTTGACCCAAAAAAGATCCCCTGAAAAAAGTATACAGCCTCTATATGCACTACCTCCGCTGAATCCAACATCCTTCCATCATCCAGTACACCATTTTATCCACGGTTTTTTTTTTCACCCTCATAGCAGCATGGAAGAACTTTGAGTTAGAGTCCCCTTCAACCAACCATTTTATATGTGACTTCTGGCAATCAAACGTCTCCTCCCGATGTACCCATTGCAAATGTGTTTGTTTCACATGTAACAACTCCTCTTCCACCTGAACATAAAATTTCTTGCTAACTCTTCCTCAAGGCACAATATACGGTCTTCAATTCTATGTATTTCCACCTCAACATGACCAAACACTTCTCTATTCCATTTCACCAGCTCACATTTTAGCCCTTTCAATTTTTTTTTACAGATCCGCACCATAGCACACCCTTCCACAGCTTCCCCCCAACTCTGTCTCACCAACGAAATAAACCCGTCATGGGATCCCCACATTGGCATGAATCGAAACAGCTTCACAATATTTTGACTTTTCTTAAACAATTGAAACAACATAGGAGAATGATCTGTGGACAAACGTGGTAAATAGCTATAACTGACCCCTCAAAAATATTAAGAAACTGCATATTAACCAAAATACGCTCCAAACGAGCCCAAATACGCCTCCCACCAATTCGGCCATTACACCAAGATAATTGATTCACTCTACATGGAGAATCGATCAAAGCACTATCATTTATCCACCTATTAAAATTAGCTTTTGCCCGAGGAGCCTTGAAAACACCCCCAATCTTTTCACTATCAACTCGAATAATATTAAATTCTCCCCCAATGAGCCAAGGAAGCCCCTAAGAGTCTTGTAATCTGAGATAATCCCATAATTCCACTCTTTTTTCCCTAAAATAGCTAGCATACACAAACAAGATAAAAACGCCTCGACGCATACGAAAACCAACCAGAGATAGCTTGATCTGAACAAGAAATCGTCTCAAACTCCAAATCAGCTGCCCAAAACAACCAAATCTCCCCTCCCCCCACTTCAGAATTATTCACAAAGGACGAGAAACCCATCCATCTCACCCAATGTCTACATTTATTTGCACCTAAAAAAGGTTCTAAAATAGCCACCACCAACGGTCGGCTTTTATTCAAAATACGCCGAAGCCTATGTTTTGACGAAATAATACCCCTAATATTCCAAATCAAAATAGACATCAAAAAATCAAATAAATTTTTTGGAACGTGTACGCCGCTCCAGAGCAACAATTGATTTCTCTTTTCTCAACCCCTTCACCGTTTTTAAAGGAATATGCATATCAGGATCTGAATCAAAAACTTTTGCAGCCAATTCATTTAACTCACCGTCTTGCTCCCCTTCAAAACCTGCTCAACAAGAATCCTCTGTCTCCAAGACGTCAGAATGAGGAAAAAGTTCTTCTCTAGCCAAGCCACCGAGTTCAAATTCCAAAGTTTCATCTATCATTTGCAATAAGCTTCTCAGACCAGCATCATTTGTGTTTTGCATTGGTTCTGAATCTGACCCTGAAGAATCTTCATTTGCCATATCACTCCATTTTGCTGGACTATTAGCCGATGAGTGTATCGGCAACACAATCTCCAACACTCCATCCGTTCCCAACCCATTATCATAGATTTGTCCCTCCGTGGGAGAAACACCCTGAAGCTCTAAGACTACCCCAGGAGCTACCTGCTGTGTCCCACTCGAACCTGACACCATCTGTTGCGTCCTACTCAAAACACCATGATCCTCTGAGTCTAACACAGGGTCCACATGCTGCGTCTCATGTAACTCCTCTTCACAATGTGCATAACTCACACCTAGCTTAGAAATAAATAAAATTGGCGCTTTAGACCCAATCATAGCAGCTTGTCGAGCTCTAATATTTTCCAAAATATTCTAGCGTCGAGACTTCGAGTTCTCTCCTATTTTCAAACTGCACGGTTTTCTATTCATTTTTCCTATATGAGTTTACAACTTCCTTCCATTTCAATTTTCCAGATTTAGTATGTCCCCCTCCTCCCGAAACGGTACCCCGAGCATTTTAGAATTTCCTCTTGCCATCACAGAAGTAAAATCCTCTTCCAGCACCATCCTAACGAGAACATTACGTGGGTTTCTCAATTGCCCAATAACGGGTGATACTTTCAGCCCCCAGCGATTTTGTATAAAGCCCCTAATTTGATCAAGTGAAGGTCTTCTACGCAAGAATTTTAACACAACTGAAAACCGGAAAGGTTCCGAAGAACTCTGTACCTCCGCTTTAGAAAAAATGAAATACATCACTCCATCTTGGAATTTTGGATCTTGATGTGGAATTTGTATGCTAGGCAGCAATTGAGGATTGGAGCCCACCACTTCCACAAACCAACGTCCAGAATGCTCTTTACCTACCTTCCCATCCGTAGGCTTCACAAGAGATGCAGAGAAATGCATGATATCCCCCCCATCCTTCCCAAGAACGGCCGGCGACGGCATAGGGCCGGCGCCCAACACCATGCGAGACCACCCTAGTGCCCCAAGGTTGAGAGAAAAAAACCTAGAGCCACGTCCCCTCTTTTTTTCTTCAACCACTTAAATATCCAACACACCAGCTCTAACATTAATCGCTAGGTTTATTTATTCCAAAATCTTTTTCGAAACAAAAGATCATCAAGTGCTATAGCCTATAGAAAAACTTACTGAACATTGTGACAGCATTAAAAATTGTGGTGGGGTTTGAGCCATTGACAGAACTTTGTGGCATGAGCCAGATTAAAAAAAACTTGAACAAAAATCATCTCCATTAGATTATGTATAAAAAAAATGATTCATTTTACATTTTTTCTATATTAATTCGTCATATTTAGCTTCTATTATCTACTAATTTGAAAATACTTTATAGTTTCGTTATCTACTCTCATTTCATTCTTTATTATATTTACACCCTCCATCTATTTTGTTTTCAGCCCTCTCTCTTTGTTTTGCATGTCTTTGAAGTTTCTTTGGTTTCATGTTTAAGAAAGACTTTGGATTGTATTGTTTCGGTGTCATTTTTCTTAGATTTCATATTTCTACAAAATTCTACACATGGACTAAATTATGTAGCTAAAATTATGCAGAATTATAGCATTGTGGGATATACAATTGGAATTATACAAATGGGTGACACAAATTCAGTTCTAAACATACGAATACTTCACAATGAATATGGAAAACCCAATCACTGGTAGCGAACTTGATATTGAGTCCTTCAAAAGCTCTTGCTTGACTACATTCCCTAAGTTTGCACTAAGCTTGGTTGATTAATTATATATCTCTATAAATTAGATAAGTTATGAAGTACAACCAAGAATATACGAACGGTGAATATCATAGTTTGGTTGTTGATATATTGTGCTAATATCATAGTTTTGCATGATGCAACTCAGCCACGATCCAACCAAAGGAAGAGTTTATTTGTCGAGCTTTTTAATTCCACACAAAGATATATTGTGCTACCATTGTAACAACCCCGCCCTAGGAAGGGAGGAATCGCTACATACATACATGTTCCTCTTCATTCTCTTTCTTTCTCTTTAATATTTTTATTTTTTTATTTTTTTCTAGTAATATGCGATCAACATGAACATGACACACGTGTACTCTAAATTTCTAATTTAATAAAGGAAACACCTGATAGACATTCTATTTAACATTCCTCCATAAACAGACTCCCAGAGTCTAACATACATTCATAAAAACATAATTGTTCTAGTTAAGAAGGGACTCCATCTCTACCATATCTACTAGAAGACACCAAGTCAATGTATAAGGGTTTACCATCACCCTATCATAAGGGTTACATCATACCAAAAGATACATGGTTTAAAGTCAAACTCGACAAAACGTCCTGACAAGGGACCCATACCAACACAAAAATAACATCCATAAACATAACCTATCATTGATGTAATGTCAAACCAATAGGGAAGACATTAAACGTTTGCCTCTCCCTCTGCAGTTGATAAATGGTCAATTATGTGGTATTAATACTCTTAAATATCTTGAGTTAAAAGTGCTTTATGAGTTAAAATAAGAGTATTAATTAGATAATGTGACTTAATTTTATTTGACATGCGAAATAAGATATTACCCCTAATTAAACATAGATGCATGCATTTTGATGTGGGGCCGACTAATGCTTACGTAAAACTTATATTTGAATCTTGGTCGGTGTCCAGGAGTGAAGCCATTGCCTACATAGTTGAAAAAAAATCTATGAAGATAAAAGACTATCGAAGCCCACGTCCAAGCTGAGAATGATTTTAATTCAAAAAGCAAGTGAAAGAAGCGCACACACACATGCACAAACGTGGAACACGGCAGCAGCTTTTTATATTCCTTTCATTTACAAACCGACCACGGCAGCAGCTCACACATGCAGAGGATTGAAAGCACACATGCTGGAAACTCACGGATGGAATTGCAGCTCACACATGCATCAAAACAGCCAGCCATCACACATGCAGCAGAAAGTTAAAACACACACATGCAGAAAGTGGACAGCACACATGCATCAAACGTGGAACGCAGCTCACACACACATGCAGACTAACGTGGACATGCAGACTAGCATCACTCACCTCATGCAGAAAATAGAAACAGCTTGCAGAAAGTAACATGCAGTCAACAATGCAGAAAAAAAGAAATGCAGAGGAAAAAGGAAACTCACTGCAGCAAAACAGCACAAACACAGCTCACGGCAGCAACAACACACATGCTGGAACATGCACTTGCAGAAAATAGAAAAACAGCAGCACATGCAGAAATGCAGAAAACAGAAAAACAGTAGCACATGCAGAAATGCAGAAATTCAGAAAGCAGAAAGTGCAACCCATGACAGCAAACCAAAACTCAATGCAGAAATCAAACAAGCAAAACAGGAACTTGGGCCCATGGCACATGCATGAAAGCAACTCATATGTAGAAAATCAACAAACTCGGCACATGCAGAAAAATGAAGCAGAAAACAAAGAAAAGTCTCTCACGGCATTCACGGATGAAGGCAGTTCAGCAAAACAGAAAACAAAAAATCAATAAACCAGCACACGCATCTCTCATCACACATGCAGAAAGTTGAACACACATGCAACAAAACAAACCAACAACTCGGCAGCTCACACAGAAAGTAGAAAAGAAACACATGCAGCAGAATGACAGCACACAAGCATCAATCACGGGTTGAATTGCCAATAGCACATGCAGAAAACAACTTGGACGTTAGGCGGTAGCTTGTTGATTGTTTTGGCTTGACTTTTACGTGTGGTTGGTGCAGCTAAAGTGGACCGGATGATATTTCTAAGTTGGCTTACTCTATTTAAAGGAGTTTCTTGTTTTGGAGTTGGGGAGAACGGAAGGGAGTTTTACGTAGAGCAGTTTTTAGTTTTTAGTTTATTTTCTCTCCTGTATTATCTTTCTTTCAGCCGGCTTGTTCTTTTAGTGTTGTTGTTTCTTTTCCATTTACGTTGTAGCTTACACTCGGTTTTGGTAGCAGGCGGCTGGTTTTAACTTCATTTTTTTTCTTGTTTTCTTTTTCTTGCTTTTACGTTGAAAAGCTTTCGGTTGTAGCGTTGAGCAATTTATTTATTTCTTTGTTCCATTTCGTTTAGATTTTATTTTCATTATAAGCTCACTAGTTAGTTTGAGTTTTATTTCTTTCCTTCTTGTTGTTTCTTTTCTGTTTACGCTGAAGGTAGCTTATTTCTTTCGGTAGCTCTTTGTTTTAACTAGTTTATTTATTTCTCTAATATAGTTTGTTTTATTTCTTTGAGTTGATATTTTTATAGACTTTTTATTTATTTTTTCATTCTAAAAGTTTATTTGTATTTTCTTAGTTTTTTTTATATGGCTTCACTTAGATTTATTTTTGTTACTAAAAATATCATGTGTAATTAATTTCTAAAGCTTGGGTTGCGGAATGAGATTTAATTTATTTTAGAATCTAGTTTGATGCAATATTTTTTTGTTTAAAGTTTATTTCACTAAGTTATTAATCGGATTCAAATGGAAAATAGATTGCGGCTCTTGCTCTTGTTTTGTTGTTGACGTAAGGCACAACAAAAGCTTGAATTTATCAAGGCTTCTTTCGATTGATTATAAATATAAATTTGGCTAGTAAATTAGAGAATTTCTTGAGAAAATATTGCAAAAAACTTGAGCTTAATTTTTTATCTTCCGAATATCAATTCCTTGACTGGATTGTTAATCGAGAAATTATCTAGAATCTGAAATAAAAAGAATCTCAAACCCAACCGAAGTGTTTGTTAATCTGCCATTTTTTAGAAACTCTAATTTCATCTTTGATTATTTTTCGCATAGCATTTTAATTTTATTTTCATCTCTCATACTCGACTCATCTGTTACTCACAAATCCCTTATACGCTTTGATAACCCATTGTCCCTGTGGAATACGATCCTGGACTTATCCTTGATACAACTTGACACTTCTATACTTGGAAGCACATTTGAAACCGAGTCAGTAGTAATGCTCTACTCCCAGCCTTTTCGTCATTACCTGGACGTTTAAAACATAAACACAAAATGAGTCTAATACTCAGTAAGCATTTCACAATGCCGTTAACATACTAATCATCTATTCTTTTTCTTTTGAAAACATGCATACATAAACATTTGCTTCTTTTGGCGACGCTTTCATGCATAAACAGTTTAAGAAATAAATCATACTTTCATGCATGAACATTTAAACAATACTTTCATGCATAACATTTAAACAATACTTTCATGCATAACATTACTATCATGTCTTACTTTCATTTGGCCTGTACACACTATTGCGCCCCGTGTGTTGGGGTTAGCGGTCTTTTGGACTGAGACTTTGCCTGTGGCCATGGGTTAGGAAACTCGTTCCGTCAAGGTGCAACACTGGGTGCACCACTTGTACTACTTACTAGGCATTACAATCTACCCAGTCCTTTGGTATCATCATTCATTTATCAGTCATGGCCATTACGTAGTTTCATACATTAAAACATTCATTTCGTTTTCAATCCTTTCTTTCTTTCATTTAGTCCTTTACTTTTCAGTCCTTTTTCATTTAATAGTTCATTCAAGAAAAAACATCATTTAAAAGAATGAGCTTAAATATCATCTTTCATGCAGTTACGTATTTTCATACCTTACCATTCTTTTCTTTCTTTGCGGTCAAACATTTTCATTATCTTTTCCTAGTCCAATGCATATGTGTTTAGTTTTGAAAGAGAGCATTTCATGTCATGCTATGTATAAATAAAACATTAGTTATTTGAGAGAGCATGTATGAAAATCTCATGACTTAGAATATACATGCATGCATTACCTTATACACATACAAACAATGATAATCGATAAGGTGCTTAATAGGGGCTTCCAAGAAAGGCTTGTACATAATATAGTTTCCTTTACTCTTTCTTTGGAAGAACATTTGAAGAGAGGGAGAGACGTTCTTTTATAAGAGAACTTTATGTAAAAGCATGGTCATAGCTACTTACTTCTATGCTCCTCGATACTTCCAATCGTCAATATGAGTACTATTCCAATAAATAATAAACGTGTTAATACTCATCTAACATTCTTTAGGACTTCATTTAAATGAGAAAGCTGTAATAATACAATCTAACGTCATTTCTACCTTTAACGTTATCTTAATTAACTAACCTCTCGTCTAACCTTTAAAAGAGTAACATAATTAATACTAGAGCATGTTATACTCTAATCGCACAAGCCATATTTAATAGTTTAGATAACATCTCCCATTAGAATTAAACATACCATAAAGTATAGCAAAATTAACCATTAAACAAATTGTAGAACCTTTAAACACTTAAGCTTATGCTTTACACATTTAATGCCTTTTAAAAGCAAGGTATAAAATTATAAAACCCAAGCAAAAACCTCTAAATAAATCTCAACATAGTGCACATGGCATCAACATATATATATATATATATATCAAAAGATCAACTAACATCAATTATGAGTGATCAAGTTAGTTATTAAAAATACCATTTTCAAATATAGGAGAGATAAATAGCAAATTCCCTAAATAAATTTCGGTTTGGGCCAAAAACAAAGCATACATGTTTATTTTCAATGTAAGAATTTAAATACATCAAAATATAAGCTAAACAATTTAGTTGGCTTCTAAAATACATCAAAATAAAGGAGTTAAATTAGGATTTTTACCTTAAGCTCCTAGCTGCTTTCAAGAGGTAAAGTGGAGGTCCAAAACTTGAAGAAAATGAGAGGAGTTTGATTTCTTGAAGAGGAGTAGAAGAGAGGGAAAGTGGCGTTGGCTATGGCTTGGGGAAGGAAGAAAAAATTTTCTTTCTTACTTTGAGAGTCACACGGCTTGAAGGGGCGGAGAGGAAGCTATGGTTTTTCCTTGCTCTTGAAGATGAGAAGGAGAAGAAGAAAAATTGAGAAATGAAGAATGGGGCGTCGGCTTTGGAAGGGAAGAGAAGAAGACTTGCGTCCTTGGGCTTATGGTGACCAACGGTTCAAAAAGGGAAGTAAAAGATAGGAAAAAACTTACCTCATAAGCTAAAAGAAGGACCAATCAAATTTAAGAAGGAAAAATTAGTCTTGGTCAAAGCTTCCCTTGGAAATTTAGGCTTGATTGACCGACGGGTTCAAGATGAAAGGCCAAATTTCCTTTGGTCAAAGCTTACTTTAAAAGCTTAAAAAATGGATGGTTAGGATTAATTATAGGAAGATAATTACTTCACCTACCACATCCAATGGTAGAAATCAAATAGGCTATTTTTAATTTAATTAAAGTTAAGGGCTTAAGAGAAAATACTATAAGGCCTTAAAAATCATGTACTTAATTTATTTTAATAACCCACATAAAAATAAAAACACACCCATCTTAAAATAAAATAATAAGATAATAAAAACAATCTTTATCTTAAAATAATAAATTTAAAGAATTAATAAAACAGAAATGACGTAAGGACCTACGTAGTAAGAGTAAGACTCGGGTATTACAACCATATAGTCATGAGATGGTTGTGATAGAATTGTGCTCTAATTAGTTTGCTTTTTGTGTTTCATGTATAATTTCCACAAAGCTTTGTCAATGTGAAATAAGGCTGATGAGTGGGCGGAAGAGCACTCTAAATGTCCTATTATTGGATTAAAATGCTAAAATGTGAATAGAAATCATGGAAATTAATGTGTATTCTTGAATTGAGTTTCTATTTACTTTGGGATTCTCCTAAGCAGTTTTTTTATGTTTAATTTCAGAGTTTATAAAAGAGCAAGTCAAAGCTTAGTCAAATTCAAAGGAGGACTTTTACGAGGTTTGAGAGCAATTTGGTTCAAGAAAAACATGAACAAAAAAAAATCACAAAAGGAAACTGCATGAAGTCCAAATCTAAAATTTGCTAGGAAACAGTCTAGACATACTTTAGTATTTTGACCGTAACTTTTTACTAACATATTGGATAGATATGATTCTTGATGCATTAAAAATATATCTTAATGGGCTATAAATTTTTTTTGAAGAAGGATTTCCAAATTTGAAATCCTGAATCATGTACGTGGCTGCCAAGACTAGTCCTAAAATTTAGGCGATTTTTTTATGGGGGAATTATGAAGACATTAGGGTTTCTTTCCTATCCTATATAAGCATATCATTATCACACAGTAGAGGAAGATGAGAGGCACAAGTGGCAGATTTGAATAGAGGAGAAAATCATTTCCATGGTCGCCGTTTGCTTTATCTTTATCTGAAGATTTTTGTTGTCCATTATATTTATGGTAACTAAATTTTCAAGTAGGGCTAGGGATGAACTTGCACATTAGATGGTATTTTTAATTTATGTATTTGATCTTCAATTTCTAAAACTCTTTTGTTTTATCATTTTCTATTCATTATTGATGTTTTCTTCTTCGAATAATCATTGAATTTACTCTGTTTATGGATTCAGTCATACTTTTTCTATTGAATGGATTAGTTACTTGATTATGTTTAGATCAATTATTTATCTATATTGATTTAGTTCTTTGATACAATATCGCTCCCTGAGTATATTGTCGTCGTTGGATTTTCTCAATAGTGATAATAATTTTCGTATTTTAAAAGTGATGAATGATTTTTCAAAGGGTTACATTTATTTTAATTTTGGTTTATAAATCTATACCTTCCAATTAGAAATTTTGAGAATTGAGTTATCCAATGAATTAAGAATCCAATGAATTAAGAATAATTAAAATCCTAGATTTGTGCAAGGGGTTCCTGATGTTCTGCTGTTCATCAATTTGAGTACTTCTTTTATTAGTAACTTTGCTTTACTTTAATTTACATATAAAATTAATCTTTGTTCTCTATTAATCATTTAATATTTTTCTTTAGTTGCTTTGTTCCTTTTGCTATTCTTTTAATTTGTCTCCTCGTAGAATCGACACCCCAAATCTGTGTTACAACTACTGCATTATTCTTTGGGCGTAATCAAATTTTGGTGCAGTTGTCGAGGAGACAGTAGAAGAATTGCTAGATAGTTTTTATTTTCAGTAGTTTGTAAAGGCGGTAACTTTGTTCCCTCTTTTAGCTTGCTGCATCTTTATTTTCTTTCCTTTTTCCTTTTGTAGTTTTTTTTAGTGTTGCTTTTTTCTCTACCTTGCAAGCACAGGTATAAAGACGCCTTGGGTCGATTTGCTTATAGACCTGTGTTAGATTCAGAGTTAGAGTCTAATTTTTCTAATCATTGGTTTGGTAATTCTTCTAATTTTGAGAAAGTGAGTAAACATGGAGATCAACCCACTAGGACCCTTCAAGATCACCTCCACCCTACACGCACAACCACACCTTCATGCATCATGTTTCCAACTAATACTCGCCAATTGGATTTTAAAACAGGGATGATACAGTTACTCCCTACTTTTCATGGCTTGGGAAATGAAAATCCATATGTGCACATTAGGTAGTTTGAGGAAGTAGTTGCGACTTTTCATAGTCAAAATGCAACTGATGACATTGTGAGACTTAAGTTCTTTCCTTTCTCTTTGAAGGATAGAGCTAAGGGTTGGCTATACTCACTGAGACCATGATCTATTAGATCATGGAATGAGATGACTCAAGTCTTCTTTAATAAATGCCTACCCCAACTTAAGACCAACGCTTTAAAAAAGCAAATCTCCACCTTTGCACAAAAGGATAGAGAGACTTTGTATCAGTCTGGGGAAAGATTTAAGGAATTGTTGAGTATGTGTCCTCACCATGGGTATGAGAATTGGCACTTAGTGAGCTATTTTATGAGGTACTTCCACCTAGAGAGCTCCAATTTGTGGAGATGATGTGTAATTGTGAGTTCTTACAAAAAGATCTGGATGAGGCCATAGAATACCTCAGTGAGCTTGCTAAAAAAGTTCACACTTGGACTAGACCTAGTGCTACTGAGGGCACAAATAGGTCACAACCTGCAGAAAACCCAAATGGTGGTGGAATTCACCATCTTAGAGAAGAGGACAATCTAAAGGCTAAAGTTGAAATGCTTACTAGGGAGCTAGAGGTGTTAAAGAATAAGAAATTAAAGCCAACACACATGGCTAATCATGCAAAGCCTTTTGGACGATGTTTTGTGTGTGGCATGGTAGATCACCTCACCTAAGAGTGTCCCACATTTGCTGAAATGAGAGGGATGTATGAGGAACAATGTAATTCCTTAGGTATGTACATGAAGCCTGTTGTACCTTTCTCTGATACCTACAATCCTGTGTGGCGTAATCACCCCAATTTTAGTTGAAAGTCTAAAAACCAGCTTCCTACACAACCCCCCAGATCATATCCTGCACCATATCATCCACATTCATCTTCTAGGAGTCCTTCAGAAAACACTTTGCATGCTTTTATTGAGGCACAGAGTAAAACTAATCAAAAGTTTGAATAGTTGATTATGTAGGTTGTTGAAGAAAAGAAAGAGATAACGAGTCATATATCAAAAATGATGAGTTCCTTGAGTATGAATGAGTGTGTCAAGTTCCCCTCTCAAGCTCAATTTGCACCCCAAGGTCAGCAAATGGCGCAAGGAAATTTGAAAGAGGTCATTGCCGTTGTGACAATAAGTGGTAAGTCCTTACACATCCCAACAACTGATAAGCCAAAGAATGTTGAACAGGAACAAAGTAATGATAGTACCGAGTTGCCCAAGGAAGCTGAGGTAATCAAGAGCCCTGTTATGGTACCATTTCCTCAAACTTCAAAATCTGGTATGTGAACTTTGGATTCTAGTAATGAAATCTTGGAGAACCTCAGATAGGTCAAGATTAACCTTGTTCTTTTACATGTTATTAAACAAGTTTCTACTTATGCTAAAGTTCTCAAAGATTTGTGTACAGTTAAAAGGAAGCACCATGTTAAGATGACAACATTTCTGACAGAGCAAGTCAATGCTCTAATTGAGCAGTGAATTCCTCCTAAGTACAAGGATCCTGGTTGTCCAACCATTATATGTAATATTGGGAATCATGAGTTTGGGCAAGCCTTGAAAGATTTAGGAGCTGGTGTTAATTTGATGCCTTATTCCATTTATTTGCAACTTGGTTTGTGTGAAATTAAGCCAACTTCTGTTGTGCTTCAGTTGGCCGACCGTTCAGTTAAGAAACCAAGAGGGATAGTTGAGAATGTTTTGGATCCAAATTGACAAATTTTATTAGCCTGTTGATTTCTTAATCCTTGACACTAGTTTTGTTGTGGACTCTAATTTTAAAATCCCCTTAATTTTAGGTAGACCTTTCCTCGCTACTGCTAACGCTCTTATTAATTGCCGAAATGGTCTAATGAAGCTTTCTTTTGGGAATATGACTCTCGAGTTTAATATTTTCATCTTGAAAAACAACCAATAGAGGATGACGAGTGCCACCAAACTTACTTGATTGACACACTCATAGACAAGGGATTTCACACAACTCATGATTCTGATCCCCTTAAATATTCCCTCGTTAATTTTGAGTTTGATACTATTAGTGATTCATCTGATGTTTCTTATTTTTGTGCTATTTTCGATGAAACTCAGGATTATGGCACACAGACTTGGCAACTGAAATTTGAGGAGTTGCCTAACAAAGGTGAAAGATAGATTCCTATAAGTATGAAAGCACCAAGAGTTAAATTAAAACCTTTGCTTAAGTCTAAAATCTATAAGGTTAAAATGAAAGCATTTCATGGTAAAAATATTCTTAGGAAGATGTTTGGACTTCACAAGCACCAAGGAAAACTTCAGTTTAGGTGGATTGACCCCTTTGTAGTGAAAAATATTTTTGAAAATGGGGTGGTAGAAATAAAGGATCCTAAGGATGGTCAGATTTTTAAAGTAAATGGTCAACGCCTTAAAGAATTAATTGATAGGCAAGTTCTAGAAGTGGAAGACATTCCACTTGATAGGTATGTTTTTCTTTATTTGTTTTGTTTGTTTTTTTTATTTTCACTGTCTCTTTCATTTTCTTTTTGTTTGCTGTTGTTTTCTTTGCTTTTTTTTTGCAGGATAGTTTCATTTCGCCATTTCAGGTTACCATCTTTGGTGCTTAGCAAGCTACCCTTGTCACTTATCAGGTGTATTCTACCATTTTTAGTTACTCCCCATTTAATTTTGATTCTTAAACATTGAAGACAATGTTTTATTTAAGTTAGGGGGTGGTAGTGCAAATTTAGTATTTAAAATACTTGTTAGAACTCTGTGGCATATTTTTATGTGTCAATTTTTGGCATCATACATGCATAATTTTCACATGTATACTTATTCTCATTCATAGCCATCTTCGTGAATTCATCAAACCCACCATAATCATTTTTTGCTGAAGCATTCACACAACCCCTAATGCACTCATCCAAGCTTCGTGGTAAGATAGTGGTTTGACACATGTAGCTAGAGAACTCTTTTGCTTAAGTATTCATGTGAGTTTGGAGAGGATTGAGAGCCTACAAATGTAGTAAATTGTGATAAGCTTTCATTCATCTATTGAATTGGGCACTTCTTTTGAGAATATCATTACATGGTTTGTGGTAAGATGGTGGATATACTTGGAATATGACAAAGGTCAACTTAGGATCAATGTTTGAGCCTTTCAAGCTAACCTTTTCCATCATAGGCCCCTAGTAGCCAACTTTGAGCCAATAAACACATGTAGCTTTTTCTTTTCATATGCCCATATCATCCATTTCTCTCCACATTGGGGTATAACCTATACACTGATTTTTCTACCATTTTTACTTCCAAGTGTGTATACTAGGTGTGAAATTTACATTTTATTTCTTTTTTGTTTTATCATTTTCAAATAAAAAAAAAAGAAGAAAACCAAAAGAAAAGAGTATAAGTTGCAAAGTGTTCAATTGATTGAGCTTCAAAGGCAAAAATAAAAAAAATAAATAAAAATCAGGGTTGGGTAGAAATGGCAAGAATACCAAAGTGGCATGTGTTTGTCCATCAAATTGTTGAAAAAGAAGAAGAGAGAAGAGTAAGAAGAGGGAAAAGTATTATTATTTGATGATCTAAAAAGTTGGCGAGTACATCAAGTGAGAAGTGTGGTCTACCGAAATATTTAATAAGATTCCCTTTGTATATGCTTGGAAGTTTTTGAATCTTTTTCATCTTTTTTTTCATAAAGCCCCGAACCAAAGCCACATTACAACCTTTTGTGTTGACTATTCTGATCCTAAGTAAGCTTTTGAAAAGACTGGTGGAAGTCTTATTTGTTAGTGTTCCTATCATAAGATCAATGTTTGCTTGTTGCTTGTACATAATTGCCTAATTCCCCATGAGAGTGTATACACCCCTTGTCAACTCCATAGAGAGAATCCTCACATGAAACACTTTTACACCCATGAGTTATGTAGTTGAACCTTTCACTTAAGATGTTCTTGATGCTACATGTGTCTGGGCCTCTGGTTAGATGGATTTAGTTTGGAACACACACACACACTCTGTGGATTGCTATAGGCGGATTGCTTGTGATAGGGTTATTGAATTCCTAAGATTGCTTTAACATGTGAATCTGAAAAGTGTGACTTTGTGGCCTTTATGTGTGATTTTCTTTGGTCTGTTTCATTGTTTTGGCATGAAAATTGCTAGGGACTAGCAATGAGTAAGTTGGGGGTGTGATAAGTGGGCAGAAGTGCACTCTACAAATCTTATCATTGGATTAAAATGCTAAAATGTAAATAAAAATCATAGAAATTAATGTTTATTCTTGAATTGAGTTTCTATTTACGTTGGGATACTCCTAAGCAGTTTTTTTATATTTAGTTTCAGAGTTTATAAAAGAGTAAGTCAAAGCCAAGTAAAATTCAAAGGAGGACTTTTATGAGATTTAAGAGAAATTTGGATAAAGAAAAAAAATCACAGAAGGAAATGGCAAGAAGTCGAAATCTGAAATTTGCTAGGAGACAGTCTGGACATATTTTATTATTTTGATCGTAACTTTTTACTCACATATCGGATTGATGCGATTCTTGATGCATTAAAAATATATCTTAAAGGGCTATACAGTTGTCTCAAATAAGGATTTCAAAATTCAAAATCCTAAAGCACGTACATGGCTGCCAATATTAGTCCTAAAATTTAGGCGATTTTTTATATGAGAATTATGAAGATATTAGGGTTTCTTTCCTACCCTATATATTCATATCATTAGCAGGAAATAGAGGAAGATGAGAAGCACAAGAGGCAAATTTGAAGAGAGGAGAAAATTACTTCCATGGCCGCCATTTGCTTTATCTTTCTCTGAAGATTTTTGTTGTCCATTATATTTATGGGTAACTAAGTTCTCAAGTAGGTCTAGGGATGACTTGCAGATTAGATGATATTTCTAATTTATTTTTAATTTATGTATTTGATCTTCAATTACTAAAACTCTTTTATTTTATCATTCTCAATTCATTGTTGATGTTTGCTTCTCCGAATAATCATTGAATTTATTATGTTTATGGATTCAATCATGCTTTTTATATTGAATGGATTAGTTATTTGATTATGTTTGGATCAATTATTTATCTATATTGATTTAGTTCTTTGCTGCAATATCGCTCCATGAGTATATTGTCGTCGTTGGATTTTCTCAATAGTGATAATAATTTACATATTTTAAAAGTGGTGAATGATTTTTCAATGGGTGATATTTGGTTTAATTTTGGTTTATAAATCTATACCTTCCGAATGAGAATTTTGGGAATTGAGTTCCCAATTAAGTTATCCAATGAATTAATAATAATTAAAATACCATATTTGTGTAAGGGATTCCCGACGCTCTACTGTTCCTCAATTTGAGTACTTCTTCTATTAGTAACTTTGCCTCACTTTAATTTGCATTTAAAATTAATCTTTGTTCTCTATTAATCATTTAATACTTTTGTTTAGTTTATTTGTTCCTTTTGCTATTCTTTTAATTTGTCTTCTTGTAGAATCGACACCCCAAAGCTGTGTTATATTTACCGCATTATTCTTTGGGCCTAATCAAATTTTGGTGTCGTTGTCAAGAAGACAGTAGAAGAATTGCTAGATAGTTTTCCTTTTTAGTAGTTTGTAAAGGCAGTAAATTCGTTCCGCTTGCTAAATCTTTATTTTCTTTTCTTTTTCTTTTTGTAGTTTTTCTTTTTAGTATTGCTTTTTTCTCTGCCTTGCATGCATAGGTATAGAGGCGCCTTGGGTCAATTTGCTTATAGACCTATGTTAAAGTCAAAGTTAGAGTCTAATTTTTCTAATCATTTGTTTGATAATTCTTCTAATTCTAAGAAAATGAGTGAACACGGAAATCAACCCACTAGGACCCTTTAAGATTACCTCCACCCTACACGCACAGCCACACCATCATGCATCATGTTTTCAACTAATACTCGCCAATTGGATTTTAAAAAAGCGATGATACAGTTACTCTCTACTTTTCATGACTTGAAAAATGAAAATCCATATGTGCACATTAGGGAGTTTGAGGAAGTAGTTGTGACTTTTATAGTCAAAATGCAACTGATGACATTGTGAGACTTAAGTTCGTTCTTTTTTTTTTAAGTATAGAGCTAAGAGTTGGCTATACTCGCTGAGACCACGATCTATTGGACCATGGAATGAGATGATTCAAGTCTTCTTTAATAAATACTTTCCCTAACATAAGCCCAACGATTTCAAAAGTTAAGTCTCAACCTTTGCACAAAAGGACAATGAGACTTTGTATCAGTCTTGGGAAAAATTTAGGGAGTTGTTGAGTATGTGTCCCCACCATGGGTATGACAATTGGTTCTTAGTGAGCTATTTTTATGAGGGATTTACACCTGAGAGTGCCAATTTGTGGAGATGATGTGTAATGGTGAGTTCTTACCGAAAGATCCTGATGAGGCCACAGAATACCTCAATGAGGTTGTTGAAAAAGTTCACACTTGGACTGAACCTAGTGGTACTAAGAGCAAAAATAGGTCACGACTTGCAGGAAACCCAAATGGGAGAAGAGGATAATCTAAAGGCTAAAGTTGAAATAGTTACGAGGGAGCTAGAGGTGTTAAAGAATAAGGATTTAAAGTCAACACACATGGTTAATGATGCAGATCCTTTTGGACCATGTTTTGTGTGTGGCAGGGTAGATCACCTCGCCCAAGAGTGTCCCACATTTGCTAAAATGAGAGGGATGTAGGAGAAATAATGTAATGCTTTAGGTATGTACATGAAGCCTGTTGCACCTTTCTCTAATAACTACAATCCTGGGTGGCGTAATTTGAGAGATCAGGTATGAAAATCTCATGACTTAGAATCTACGTGCATGCATTACCTTATACACATACAAACAATAATAATCAATAGGGTGCTTAATAGGGGCTACCAAGTAGGACTGTTTATCCGGGCCGGTTTTTATCTGGCCCAACTCGGAACCCGAATAATCGGGTTACCGGTTATGGTTTTCTGACCCGGGCTAAAACCTACATTTACAAAACCATATATTCCTGGTCCGGACCAGGGTATGAAACCCGGGTTCCATATTATAATCCGGTTAACTGGGTTTGTATATAAAGTTGACAAAAAACACCCTAATCTCATTTGGACACTGGAGGCGTCTCCCGAGTCCCAACCCGTGCGATCTCTCTTGTAGCTTTTCACTTCTTCTTCTTCTTCTCTCTCTCTCTCTCTCTCTCTCTCTCTCTCTCTCTCTCTCTATGCCGAAAACCCTTTCTCAGTCTCTCCAAAACCCTAGTCGTCATCTTCATCCTCGTGCCTGGTCTTCATCCTCATGCTGTCGTCTTCCTCACGTCGTGCCATCGTCTTCATCACTTTGCTCTGTCGTCTTCATCCTTGTGTGTTGTTTGGTCAGTTTTTCTCCTCTCTCTAGGTCTTGCTTAAATGCTTTTCTACTATGTTAGCTTTGCTTTGTTCAGAATCTCTAGTTTGTTTGGATTGTTTTTGTAGTCGAAATGGATTAGATGGACGATTTTTTTTAATTTGATTTCCATCTACTATATTCTGTAGAGAGTTCTCCTTTTTCTTAATGTAAATTTGATGCTCGACACTTTTGGGTATTTGTTTTGTATCTATATGGGGGTATTTAGGATGTGTTTTGATCTTGGGTCCTTGCCCATAATTTAAAATTGCTCACATTTGAGGCTAAGTTTTATTGGGGATTTCACATGTGTTATGTGTGTGCCTTGATATGTTTTAAGTGAAAAGTTTGATTTGGGTTGATGATGGTTTTAGGTTTTATGTATGTGTGCATATATGTGTAAATGTGGGTTTGCAAGACAACCAAACCTTGCTTGAATTCTGAAATCTTGGAGTATGATTTGGGAATGTTGATTTGGAGTAAGTTAAAATCTATTTTTCTATGAGGTTTTCGATGTCCCCAAGAGAGGGTCTCAATTTGATTTTTAAGTACTTGATTTCTTAACATGTGATATTTGGTTTTGATTTAGAAGTTTTAAAAATTTTGTTTCCTTGGTGTAGTCAAGATCTTTTTTGAAAAAGTAGTGTGATGGAAATCTCTCTGTTGTTTGATAAATGGATGGAGATGTGTATGATAGATCATGTTTAGGTTGGATGCAAATGGTGTTTTGAATGATATGGAGCTCGATTTTTTTCATTATGTGAGTTTGAATTTTAATGTTGGTTGTACAAAGGGAACTTGTCTTTGTGACCTTCAATTAATGTTCTATTAGTCTTTGATAGTGTTTTACATGACTTAGAGATGTGTTTAATTAAGTCTAAGCATAGATATTAAGTATAAAGCTTGAAGTGGAAATCCTTGATGTAACAGCCCGCCAGAAATTTAATGGTAAAATTTCTATAGACTTGAAGAATTTCGTGAAAACTCCATAAGTTTTCACGAATCGGCTAATCGCAAAGGTTTTTGTCTGTTAACATAATTAGTGTTATCATTCACTATGGTGCTAGAAATGTGATTTTAATTGTTTGAGGTAGTTAGAAGTGTCAGAATACGTTATAGTCTACACCACTAGACTCAGTTGAATATTTAGGATTTTATAGCGCAATAACCCATTTTCATAATTTCGAACGAAGCATCTGTTCCAAACTGTGAATTTATTTATAGGGGTATTTCGGGGTTGAGTTTTGGTAAACGTTTTTACTGTAGGTCAATATGAATATTTAGAACTTTTTAGTACTAGGTTTTTTACGCTTTTTTTTTGAGTGAATAGTAACCTCGATAAGCATACTAAGTGCAGTGTTTTCAAAATCACAGTGAGGAATGTCCAAATTAGGTTAGAGAAGTTTTATTTGGACACTTGGAAATATCTTAGCCACACATAGTGAATAGTATTAGATACTTGGTACAAAGAGGAACCATTAGATGGATTTGTGAAGGAAATCAAGGTGTAAGATCATGCCACGAAGCAAAACCCTTTCATCTGATCAACCATTTGAGCCAAATCAAAGAGGGTTTCAACCCTAGTGAAACCCTAAATAGTTGAAATTCAATTGAAACTTCAAAAACTTGGTTGAAACCGAAACCCTAAACGGTTTCCCCAAACCCTAAAGTTGGCCTTCAAACCCTTTTTGATCCAATTTATAGCATTGTGTTTAATCACTTGATGAAATCACTTCCACATGCTATTAATTTCTCAAATTCTTCTTATGACATCATTATCCAACCTTGTAAACCTTGGAAATTTGATTGGGCCAAGAAAATTTGGTTTTGGGCTTGATAGCATCTCAAAACCTAACCAAACCCCTTTTAAACCCCAAATTGAAGCCCACTTGGTTGAGGCCCACCAAGGCCCATGAATTTGGCCACCTTGGCAAGGCTTCTTGGAGA
Source organism: Carya cathayensis (assembly GCA_011037825.1). NCBI lineage: Eukaryota > Viridiplantae > Streptophyta > Magnoliopsida > Fagales > Juglandaceae > Carya > Carya cathayensis. The sequence goes on along the minus strand of QGSO01000210.1, from coordinate 514,796 downwards.
ATTTTCCTCCCCCACATGGCAAACCATCCACTGCCCTTGGCTGCACCCAATAGTGCCTTGATGAGATGGAGAAACCCACCCCATCAACCTCCATACCTCAAAGCTTCTGCAGGCTGTCCTCTCCCTTCACTATTCTCCACTTTATGTCACATATCTACCTCCAATCAATGGTCATTCAGGTCCATATCTTCCCCCTACAGAAGTCTTGAGTCGTGCAAGTCACACTTACTAAGAAACCCAAAAGAGCTCTATCGGGCAGATTCCTTCATAAAAATTGTTCCTCTTTGAGTATAGTTTCCGTATATATATTATTCGTATCATTCCAAGGTCATTTGGTTGGTCAAAAGTATTTTTAACCATGGAAAGTTCATTCAAGGTGTGAATCTGGAGAGTATGTTATGTTTTGGAGTTTTTGACTGTGACACCCCGTTTTTACGTGTATTTTCACTGAAGGAAATATTTTAATTTAATTAATATTATAGTGCTTGTATTTTAAATAATTGGATTTTAATTGCTGTTGAGTTTAAATTGCTGTTTAATTTATTTTAGCTTGTCTTTGGTTTTAAAATTTAATAGTTAGTTTTTACTAGTTATTTATTATATTTTAGCTTTACGTTGTGTTTAAGATATTTTCTTGGTTTTATTGCTTTTAAAGTTATTTTCGTTGGATCAGTTGTTGGACCCAGAGGTGAGGATTGAACCTCATTTCTTTTCCCCATCTTTTTCTTTTCTCTTTTTTCCTTTTCCTTCTTCTCTTTTTCTTTCCTTTTTCTTTCTTTTTTTTCCTTCCCCGGTTTCCTTTTCTCCCCCGTGCCTCTTTCTTCTCTCTCTCTCTCTCTCTCTCTCTCTCTCTCTCTCTCTCTCTCTCTCTCTCTCTCTCTCTCTCTCTCTCTCTCTCTCTCTCTCTCTCCTTACCCATTTCTACGTTGCCTTCAACCGCCCAGACCTGCCGCCGCCGGCCACCGTGCGGCACACCACCCCCACCAAACTCTTCCCCTCTCTCCGGTGAACCACCCCACCAATTTCCAAGGCCAACGGAGCCGCCGTTTAGCCGGAATAGCAACTTCAAGCCGAGCGGCCTTTCCTCCGTTTTGCCGCCGTCGCTCCACCTCCGGCCACCACCTCTTCACCACTTCATCACGACTCCTTGCCGACCTAACCCACCCATTTCCGGCCTAGATCCGTCACCGGAGCAGCTCCCACGAGCTTAACTCCGATTTGCACGTTTTTGCCTTCTACCGGCGTTTTAGCTGCCACCCACGGCCAACCCTCACTTCCACTAGCTTCATAAACATCCCTAGATGATTCCCTATTAATTTGGTGTCTTGGTTTGTTCCCGTTCAAAAGTGGGTATTTTGTGACCCACGGCTGCAGTGCATTTGCACTGTTACGTTGCTTTCCGCTCATCGTTTGCTGCGCGCCGAACCTTCTAAAAATCATATATAGCGCTGTAAGTATTTTCCTAAACTTCATTTTAGATTTAAATGTATTATTGCCTTTACAATATTTTATTTTGTCATCTGGTTGGTTTGTTGATTCCGGACTGAGTCCGAGGAGTTCGGGGGTCAGATGGATTGAGGAAGGAGTTGTTTGTTGGTTGATATTGATGTTTGGGGTGTGTTGGTTATTTTATGTGATTTTAATTGCATGGCATTGAGCATACATGATCATGTGCGTTTTATTGAAAATGGGTTTCTCATGAGTTAAATTGTTTTGGGTGCGTGTGTCTCACGAGCCCAAGCCGGGATGAGTTATTATCTCGGTGGAGCTCCTCTGGTCACTCGGGATCGCACGATACGGTAACGCTGTCGTGTCGACTCCGTGGTCCCTTGAGTGGCGGGGACTAGAGGATGGCCTGGCCAGGTACGCACTGGGCGCAAGTCTGGGCATCACTCATGTAGGTGTCACATGCGTAGTCGTTACCTACGGTGTGGCACAGAGCCAGAGCGTGCGGATGATCCCTAGGGGAGATCATGGTGCATGCATAATATGGAATTGTTTTTGGATTGTTTTGGATATGGGCCATTATTTGGGATAATGGCGAGTTTGTGATATGTGGCTTATAATCCATTTTCTGGGAAAATGGTGGTTTATTGATTTGGGCCATTATCTGGGATAATGGCGAGGACTGGTTTTAAAGGAAAATGTTTTTGGGCCAAAATGAGATTTTGGCGTGCGTGGAAAAATATGGTTTTTGGGACATGTGCATTGGGCATACTTCATGCATATTGTTTGGGTTGTAATATGCTTTTATCTTGCATTGTTTGGATTTTACTTACCTGCGGCACCATTTTTGGTACCGTAGATTTTGATGCAGATCTTGATGAGGAGGAGGCCGAGCCCGAGGAGGAGGCTCCGCCGGAAGAGTAGCTGGATGGTTTTTAAATATGTTATATTTGGCGATGTTTTTATTAGTGTGTATTTGGATTTGAGACGATGTTGAATTGGTAATATTATAATATGTAGGTTTTGAACTGGTTTGTATTTAACTAAGAAAATTTCTGGTACTCAGTTTATGACTTATCTGCCCACTGCGTGTTTTTATTTGTACACTTTTTGCATGTACACACACTTTGGACACTTGGTGATGGGATGTGTGACCGTGTTGTCATCGTCCCGACGTCGCTACTTCCTCATGGCCGTACGAGGGAGTTGGGGGCGTCACATTGACCAAGCAAATGGACATATCTTGGTCCGAAACTTTTATGGAGTGTTTTTACCATGTGTTTAAGAGTGTTCACTGAGGTTGTTGCATGACTAAAGCTTTTAGTGATAGATTTTCTTAGATCTAGAAACTTGAAAACTAGAAGTGGAAAAACAGTTTTTATTTGGAGAAAGTTTGAATATTTCGAGGTTTGATCTTACTCTAAAGGCTTTGATACTTTTATATGATGATCCTAAGTCTCTTATTTTCATGTTAGGATGTTATTTTGAAGATATTTAGTATTAGTTTCAAAGATATGATTTTTCTATGCAAGAGGATTTTGGTTAGGCCTAAGTTTGATGTTTTTGGATTAGATCCATGTTTTATTGATTTTTAGCCATGTGATTTTAAGTTTGATGGTTGGATCCTATTTAAGACACATTCTTAAACCATGTGATGCTTTATTTTGAAGATCTCACCTTCTTAAGCCATTGATCAAGAGATTTATCAAAGCTAGTTGAGGAAAAAGTTTCTGTTTTTGGACTAAGTGTAAAACCAAAAACTCCAAGTGTTATTTTGTGATTTTGGTGACTTTAGTTTCATGATTTAAAGCACGGTTGATCTTAGAATTATGTTATGAATATGTTAGAAGTAAGATTTGATTTTTGGAATTCTTGGAGATGTTGTGATTTAGGGTCAAAGCTTGTGATTCAAGTGTTTGGATCTTTTTACAAAAACGTTTGGTGTTGATTATTAGCTTTTCCTAAATGGATGTTTTAAGTATGGTTTTAAACTTAGGATACGAAAATGTTTGTTGCAAAATTTTGGTTTAAGCAAGAGTTTTAAAGTTGGAAGGAATTGTAACAAAAATCAAGAGAAATAGCCTTTGGATGTTTCGGCCATAGTGTGTTTTCCATAGTTGTGTTTTGTTTTAAATTTTTCTAAGTTGATATTTGAGTTTAGGACAAAATTTGCATGAGGAATGTTAATTTTGAAAATTTTTGGAGTTAGGATGTGAAATCCTTAAGTTAGGAGTAAGATGGTCATTTTCCCACATGTAGAGGGTAAAATGGTAATTTTACTCTAATTTAGCTTGTTTTCATGTTTCTAATTGTTAGTAATTAAATTTCTAACTTTTAGAATACCTCTGATCAGCTTATAATATTGTCTTCCAAGCGTAGAAGCTGTCAAAGTAATACAAGGATAAGTCCCAAGATCGAATTCACAGGGACAAAGGGATTATCAAAGCGTTTGTGAGATTTTCTTTGTGTAAAAGATGTATCGATTATGTAAGATGAAAATGGATGTGGATCTATGTTTCTAAAATTACAAAAACTAAGAGACTTAGAGAAAGTGTGTAGCAAATGAATTAAACTTGCAAGAAACAATAAAACAAACACTTGGGATTCAATTTTCACCCACTGATTTGGAGATGGATTTACTT